>BHFT01009070.1:0-27500 GCA_004320025.1 Laticauda laticaudata
AAAAGCCGTTCCAGTCAGGGAGTGCACAACCTCTTACCACGAAGGCTGAGCTAAAACTGGGGGACGCTGAGGATGAGTCCCATGGAGGAGGAGCATCCTGGAGTTTTTAAGCCCAGACTTCCCAGAAGAGACTGAAGCACCTCCCATCTCTGGATGCTCTGAACAGCTCATGGGAGAACAGGTAGTTAGAAGAAATCTTTTGTTTTTTTCCATCTGTATTATATTCTTGGCAGTATGCCTAGAATTACTGGCTCTGCAGGAGGTGTTTTTTTTTTCTTAAAGGGGTAGGGTTATTTTAAGCTTTTTACACTGCTGTTGGGAGGAGATACTCCCCTGGATATAGTTCCAGCCACATGCAACAATCAGCACTTTGAAGAAATAATTGAATAACCAGAAAGGAGCTTTTAATGACAAGGAACCAAGATGAGTGACATTCAGCAAGGCTTTTTGGCTACTAGAAAGATTGACATTCAAACATGGGTTGACAAATCCTTTCTGAGTTTTGGTCTAAAACTGGTTTTTGGTGAAGTTTAATCCTGTGTTTATTGATGAGATAATTTTCCCTATTCAACTTTGTTTGGAAGGAAAAGGGTTAATATCTGTTTGTTCTGTAATTGGTTCTGTAACTGGTTTAACAAGCAACAGATACTGTTGTGATTTCATTATCTGTATTGTGTTTGAATTTTTTCCTGTCTCATGGTTTCTTTATCGATTTGGGAAGGGGGTCTTCCTTTACTGCTTTAGTAGTTCCTGGCACTGTCCATTTGGGATGTACTTCCAAGAGGCGGGATACAAGCTTGACACTAATATTTTTACTGCCTTTCTGGGGGGAATGTGACCTTTCCTTAAATCTGGATGATTTCCTTAGGATATCATGTGAGGTGAGCAGCTGGTATCTTTAAGTGGTGCAAATGGTTCTAAGGATTGCTTTTCCTGGGTGTGCTCTTTCTGGAGAGCTTAAATNGTATTTTAAATCTAATGATCGGTATTTAGGGCAGGTTTTTTTGCAAGCAAAGAAGCTTTTTGTATTTTTGTACAGGTAATCCTTGACTTACAACAGTTCATTTAGTGACCATTTAAAGTTTCAATGGCACTGAAAAAAGTGACTTATGATTGTTTTTCACACAATCATTGCAGCATCCCCACAGTCATGAGAAGCCAGGCGAGGAGAAGCGCCCCTTGAAATGAGTGACATCGAATTGGCCATACCCACCCAGTCACATGACCACCAAGCCATGCCCACCAACTAAGACACACCCAGTTGTTAAAGACACAGAACCAGTTGTTAAAAATTCTGAATCCCACCCCTGGCCCTATATGAGACTTAAATATATTTTGGAAATACATAATTCTGCTCTGTACCAACTCCACTGATTTAATTTTCAAACCAAAAACTTTAAGTAATGAAGGGGCAAAGAGTATAGTAGTTATCAATGGAAATGTCTGTGAACACATTGGTGCATATAAGCATTATGATACAGGCAGTCCTTGAGTTAAAACAAAGCTTGCCCATTACAGTTGAAAGTGGGATGCCATCAAGAGAACTGCCTTGCTTAAAAAGTCCCCATCCCTGCTCTTCCCACATTAAATGAATTGGTAGATCATTAACTAGAATATTGAGTGGCTTAGGGGTGGAGGACACCCTAGTGCAGACACATACCCACCTGCCTCCTCTGGCTTCCCCCATCCCCTAAAATACCAATTCTCCACTTCTCTGCTTGGGGTCCCCATAGCCCCTTGGATCTCCTCAACCATACCCCTATCACTGATTGCTCACTTACTTTTCGATGATCTTCAGAGCTCAGATGATTGGGATATGGAAGGAGAAAAGGTTGCTCCATTGCTGGGCCACATGGAAGAATTCTACAAGTGGCCGTCTTTTTATGAGACATTAGTAAAGCTCCTGGTTTTCCTTTCCTTGCTAGCTGCTGGCCTTCCATCCTCAGCATTAGCAGTGTACCATAGTTAATGCTGGGAGAGAAAAGACTAGTAGCTAGGCAGGAAGGAGACCATGAGGATTTCTTTTTGCTGGCAGTGGCATTGCCCTCATCATCAATGTTAGCTGTGATATGCTGCAAAAATGAAGGCTAGTGACCAGCAAGGAAAAGAAAACCAACACCATCGTCTGAAAAAAAAGATGGCTACTTGTGGAATTCTGCCGCATGGCCTAGCAATGGAGTGGCCTGTCCTCCTTTTGTACCCCTACCTTCTGAGTCCTGGAGATCTCCAAAAAGCAAGTGGGGGATGGGGGGACAGTGGGGAGGGCATGTGAAACCTGATGGACTGAAAAAACAGATCTGGTGCTTATGAGGACAAAACAGAACAAGATGGGGTAAAATCAGTGGGGGGGGGCATGTTGCAGCATCTTTGCAATCAGTCCTAATGGCAAACAACTGCAACAGATTTAACTGTGGGACTGAGTTGTAAGTACCTTTACAAGATTTGTCATAACTTTGACTTTTGATAAGTAATCTCTCATAAGTTGAGGACCTCCTGAGAGGGCTGGAGACATGCCTTAGTATCTAACATACTCAATTTTAACACACTGAATCTATAGTCCTGCTGCTTACTCTAGTCTATGGACCTACTTATCAGCTAACAAGTGTAGCCTTACACTAATAACATGGCAAGTACATGGAGGGGGGATTTCTACATAGACTTGGATATAATGTTAGTCCATTTAGGGAAAAATACATCAATTTGGTGTTGTCATTCAAGTACTGGCCTAGAAACCAGGAGTCTATGAGTTCTAGTTCTTAGTCATGAAAAACTAACTGGGTGACTTTTGGCCAGTCACTATCAGCCCAATTCATCTCAAAGGGCTCTAGTTATGGTTATGGTAAAATAATGGAAGGAATACTTTTCCTTATTCCTTTTACCTGGAGGAAAGGTCAAACAGAAAAGGCTTGCATACCATTACCCTTTTAGTATTGTCCTTGAAATATCATTCCCCCAAAAAGGAAAAATAAAAAGGAAAAAGTTTCAGATTTTATTTTGTTAGGGAATCCCACAAGCCAGTAATCTTAGTTGAAGGTTCTTAAAACCCCACAATTTGCTTAATTATTCCTTTGGATAAAAGTGCTCAGATAGGAATATCCGGCAAATTTGCAGAAACCCATTTATAAACAATTATTTCAAAATTTACAGCAATTAGTTTATTGTTATACGTATAGGTAATCCTTGATTTACAACCATTGGCTTAACCATTCAAAATTAAAATGGCACTGTATTTAGTGACTTATGACCAGCTCTCACAGTTATGACCATTGCTGTATCCTCATAGTCACTTGATCAAACTTCAAGTTCTTGGCAGGTGACATGTATTTAGAATGGCTGCAGTGTCCCAGGGTCCCAAGATTGTCATTTACAACTTTTTTAGGGAGCTTCTGACAAGCAAAATCAATGGGAAAACATTGAACAACTGCATGATTTACTTAATTATAGTGATTTGCTTAATAACCATGGCAAAAAAGATAATAAAATAATGTATGACTCACTTAACAATTGCTTTCCTTACCAATGGAAATGTTGGAATTGTGATTGTAAGTTGAGGACTTCCTGTACCAGTTATTTTAATGTCAATAATTTAAAACAAATATAATACCAAATAAAATATTTCTTCATTTTATTTTTAAGAGGCTACTTACTGGCAAAAAATGTAAAAGAAAAAAACAGACAGGTTAAAAACATGATAGATGTTCTCACATTAAACCAGTGTTTTATTTCTGTAATGTATTTTTAAATAACAGCAACTAGTCCTTTATGTTACAGAGAACTTTGAATGTATTTTTCACAAAAACAAAATAAATGCAATCAGCTAAGAATCCACACTTCTCAATGATCTGTAGATACCTACCTTGAATCAGCAGCATGCAATAGGAATTTAATATCTCACTCTTTAAAAAAAGCTAAACCTCTAAACTTTAATGCATACCCAAGGAATCACATATTTAAGTTTCTTCCAGTTTTTCTAAGCAAAACAACCTTCTGATTGACTTAAGACTATATAAGTGTATGTATGTATGTGTGTGTATATATAAAAAAGTTTTTGCGGGTACTTACATGAATGCAGTTTATCTTCCTTCGGGTATTATCCCACGTCATTGTAGTGCTTTTAAAGCTGTAGCAACGTTTCAGCAGAATCTCATCTGCCAGCCATCTCAAGGCTTTCAAACCTTCAATTACAGAAGTGATGATGGACAGATGAGATTCTGCTGAAACGTTGCTACAACTTTTAAAGCACTACAATGACGTGGATAATACCCGAAGGGAGATGAACTGCATTCAATATATTTATATATAATATATTATATATATATATATATATATATATTATTATATATATATATGTGTGGTGTGTGTGTGTGTGTGTGTGTGTGAGGATGTGTGTTGTGTGTGTGTGTGTGTGGTGTGTGTATGGTATGTGCTTAGTGTGTATATGTATATGTATATGTATATGTATATGTGTGTGTGTATAGATAAATCCATTTTTATCTATACAATGGAGAAAAATCAGAGCAGTTAAATCTTATTTTTCAAAAATAGTTTAAAGTTTCTCTAGGAACAAAGATTGTGCTAATATACAGTATAAAATCTATTGGAAAAAAAATTAAAAGTACACAATACCTCACTGGGCTGATGCCAAATATTGAACTGTCATGTAGTTTTAGTATTTTGTTATAATTAATGTTCCATTTTCATACAGTCCAGGGATAATTTGCTTAAAATTGACACCAGATAGACTTCATTAAAGAATGTAGTTTATTTTTTAATATTTTAAGCAGAGCACTTTAAAACACCAAAAATAATTCAGCAACTGTTCTTCATAAAAAAATGATATTTATTTAAAATCAGAGTACTTAGTACCTTTACTTCTCAAATGTTTCCACTGACACCCATTATAATGCTAATAAAAAAATCTTTGCAATTGTAACAATAATCTGAAATGCATTCAGCACAATTCAATATTTTTGCTTCACAATGAACAATGATTTTCATTAATCTCCCTCCCCCCACCTTTAATGGCACTTTTTCTTATCCATGTTTTCAAAATGCACACCAGAGTTCTATTTATGGATGGGTGCAGTTTAATAGCAGCAGTTCTAATACTTTACCAAGTGCAATTTGCAACATGAATTCTTAAGTAAAATAATATTCACAGATAAAGACTTGGTGGGCTGTTCTCACATTAAATCACATTTTTATTTCCACATAGATGAGCTGAACAATGTTTTATTGTTATGGATCTAAAGGAAACATTTTAAAACTCTCTTGGAGTCTGAATGAGTGCTATTCCATTGCAATGTAATGTATTTAAACTTTTATCAGGAATAGTATAGGTTATCTCTGGATAGCTATTCAATGCATACCAAAAGGGTATCGATGTTTATCAGTTTATTGTTGATTAAAATGGTACTTAATCATCTTTGCTGCTAAAATGTACTAGGCTAAGGTGGAGAAAGAGCCTCACCCAGAGCCCATATTTCTGATTGCCCAATTCTCCTCTTTCCTTAATGCACGTGCATTCAAATCAATGCTGGTTTATATATTTTGTTCCAATGGACTAAAGGTATACATTTCATCAATATAGTTTTCAATAAAGTAAACATAGACGATAGGAGCAGCATACTGACGATCATTTATAGATTTTTCTTGTATTTGTCTCCCCTAACCTTATGAAATGGGGCAACAGATTTAAATAAAAAGCAAAATAATTTTCAAAGATGTTAAATCTTAGTAAAGTTTACATTGACTTAAGCTTTATTTGAAGGATAGATATTCCAAAAAATAATGGTCAGGAACGAAGAATAAACCTGTATTTCACACACTGTCAGGCGTGAAGAACCACATCCACACACAGAGGTTTCAAAATTACTGATTTATTGCTGAAGCCTAAGCACAGGAATTTTCTCAAACAAACTAGTTCAAGGGGAATTGGACTTTGTTCTCTTCTGACTAAGTGGAGACTCTAAACTGGTTTGTCTCAACTCCTCCTGGCTCTGCCAGTCTCTCTCCTGTATACTCTACTATTCCAATTCCTTTTTAAAAAGGACATTATCACTAAATATATGACATAAGTAAATTTAAAAAAATTAAGATTCCGCATTTCCCAATTCCAATTTGTAGATATTATTGACAAAGTATTAACTGTTTATGTAACTATTGGAAATAACCCTTGCATGGACTATTTTCAATTATTAGAATTTTCAGAGTTTAATTTCCAATGAAAAAAAGAGTCACTTTGACAAATTGATGGTTTAATGTTTATAATGTAAAAGGAAAGTTGATATTAAAACATCTATCTTATTAAGAATGGTACCCTCTTAATCATTGCTAAGACAGATTTTGTTTTCATCCCAAATGTATGGTTAACTGAATAGGTTGAAAACTGAATAGGATGAGATATGAAATCAAAAATATAATTTATTCCAGATACACATTGTGGCTCACAATCCGACCATTCCAAGAGATGCATATAACATTTCGGCTGTGAATTCAGGAGAATAAATGGCAAATTCAGTCACAACATGATTATAACCTTATAAAAATGTATGGAGCTCCCATCGAATCTCTAGCAACATTCTAATTAAATCAGTTTAAAACAGAATTGTTATTATCTTGGTAAAACTAAAAATACAAAAATACAAATTATGAGAAAAAGACAGCACAGTAGTTTATCCAATTACACTGGTCTACAAATTTTGGGAAATTATTAACACCTGAGATAAAATGTATTAATTTTATATATTTTGATGTGATGAATTAGAAAACAGGTGATAAAGAGCATGAATTAGTACAACTTCTGGGCTATCAGGAATAGGCTACCCCTGCCCAAAACACAAAGAATTAGGGGCGACCCTGTGTATCTATATTAAGCAAGAATTGCAATGGCTGAAGGAGAAACTATAATTCTGGGTACTAGTTGTGAAATTTAGATATGAGGAGTTTGAATAAATATTGGTAAATTCCTCCAAACACACCCCTGTATTATAACTCTGACTATTGGACACGTTTAGAAGTTATACTACCAACTGTATCCTCAAGCCATAATTATATTGCTTGGAGATTTTAATGCTAAATTACAGGGATGGGTTGCTAGGGGTTCAGAAGAGCCCCTAGCGAAGAGAACCCCCAAATCCCACTCCTTGCTGGCTCTGTCCCTCTTGCCCCTCCCAGGAGTCGCCACGCAGCCTGTTTTGGATGCAGGTAAATGCAGGACGTGCGCAGAGGCTTGGGGAAGGTGAAAATCGGGCCTCCCAGAAGTTCAGGAAGGCTGGAAATGGGTCCGTTTCTGGCTTCTAGAGAGCCTCCTGCTGTTTTGGTCCTCCCGGAGGCTCGAGGAAAACCTCTGGAGCCCAGGGAGGCCAAAAACACCCCACCATGGTGCAGGAGGCTGACTAGGCCATGCCTACCATGGCCACGCCCACACAGCAACCAGGCAGAGAACTCTAAAATTTTTGAAGCCCACCCTTGCTTGAGTTTGCTCAAAAGAAAGGATTCCCAAATTCATCCTCAGTGGATTCATCCTCAGTGGTTTTCTAGAGACAACAAAAGTAATACTGCTGGTCCGTTCCTAGTCTCTTTAATTTTTAAAGGTAATCTTCAAATCCTGGGAGGTAAGAATAATAATTACATATACCCTTATGCTTACCACTCAGCCCATTCAAATAGCATGCTAGATCTCTTCTGTGTTTCAAGAGATAAAGTTGATCTCTTTTCAGAGGTTACTGTTCATATAAGACAGGGGTCCCCAAGCCTCTGGAGAATTCTGGGAGTTGAAGTCCACAAGTCTTAAAGTTGCCAAGTTTAGAGACCTCTGATATAGGTGATGAAAATGATCATCAGCCTGTGAGTCATTCAGATTTAAGATCGTATAACAGGGCCAACAGATGACTCACTAAAAACATAGAGGTGACCAAAAATAAAAGGTTAATTTGGGCTAAAGTTGATACAAATGCAATATTAGTCTTAAAACAAATAATGCTGTTGATTGGGGTAGAACAATCCAGTCTACAACAACTGGCTATCACTCTCCAAAGCATTATTTAATCTCTGCAATATGCTGAAGAAACATCTAAATAACTAACCCCCCTGCAAAAAGTTTTCAAGCATCTTGCTAGTTTGATTTTGAATGCCGGTTGTTGAAAAAGAAATTGAAGGCAGCCATGACACTCACTCAAAGGAGTCCTACCACTCATATGCAAACTGAGATGCTGCACATAAGAAACAAAATCTGCATACAAAAAACTCATAAAATTAAAGAATTTTTTTTTGACATTTCAATCTAGCCAAAACTTGAGTTAGCTGCCAAAAGTTATAACTCAGTAATATTTTGGCACTCTGTGGCAGGTGTCCACAGAGGAAAGGAATGGAAATTTGCATTTGAAATACCAATCTCTGCTGAGGACTGGGAGAATTATTCTCAATGTTTGTTTCCTTCTTTGGAACCTGTAGAGAAACTGTCTTTAAACAGTGATTTAGTAAACTCTAGAACTCCTCTCCCTTAGCTACCAGTTTCGGAAAAGGAGATACAATCCATCATTAAAAGCTTAAAGAGCAATAAAGCCCAGGTGAGGAATTTTTACCAGCAGAATTATTTTAAAAATTTCCCGATTGGTGGGGTCCAGTATTGGCAGGTCTTTCTACATATATAACACCTGCCATATACCAGATGGGTGGAAGATGGTAATAGTTGTCCCCATATATAAAAAAGGAAATAAAAAGGATCTGAGAAATTATAGGTCCAACAGTCAGATTGACATTGTAGCAAAAATATATGCTAGGTTCCTTTTGAATAGAATTGAAATCTGGGTAGCTTATTTGAGGGTGCTATACCTGTTTGAGGGTGCTGTATGGGGTTAATCCGGCTCTGACTAACAGGATTCACACAAATAAAGGGGTAAGGTAAGGGTATATCCTGGCCCCATTATTGTTTATCTTATATATCAATGACTTGAGGGTTAATGAAGGATCCCATGGTACACATGCAGATGATCCTAAATACATACTGTGACAACTTGCTCGATGCTGACATGATTTTATTATCGTATTCACAAGAAGGATTACGTAGGTTATTAAGAAGATTCAGCTCCTATTGACAGGATAGCTCCCTAACCATTAGTTATAAAAAATCATAGTGTTTGGAAAACATCATCAGTGGCATTCAGATTCAGATTAACCAAGATGGAAGGGATCTTGTGTCAGGCTCTGGGTGCTGTTCAATCCGTTCCAGAGCCCAACACATCAGTGCATGAGGGGATGCCAGCAGGGCTTCTACGCAGCTCCGGACTGACAGCTGACAATATGACTGCAGAGCGGCCACGGAGCTCACATTGGCGATGCCAGCAGGGCTTCCGTGAGGCTCGGGACTGACAGCTGACGAGAGGACTGCAGAGTGGCCATGGAGCTCACATTGGCGATGCCAGTGGGGCTTTTGCGAGGCTTGGGACTGACAGCTGACAATATGATTGTGGAGCAGCCATGGAGCTCACACTGGTTGGGCTGCTGGGAGATGGCGGAGCTGAGAAATACAATACCAGGCAATTTGGCTGTTGGAAACAGTAAGGTGGCTCCAGAATTCGCAATGGCGGGGCTGCTGGAAACTGACAGAGCTGGGAGATGACAACAGCGAGTGAGCAAACGGCGTGGGGGTGTGCAGGACAGTGGCGTCATAGTTGGAAGGAGAGGAGAGCACAGGGGTGTAGGATTTAGGGGAAGGGTAGGAGAATTTGACAAGTTAGAATACTATATGGGAGCACATGCGTTTGGGATAGAGGAAGCAGGATGGGAGGCGGATGTTAGAAGGGCGCGGTATTTACCTATTTCAACTGGATGTCAGGTAACTCGGGGCTGGGTTACGAAAGAGTATATGTGCAGTATATGTTTTCTGAGCGAGTGCTCGTGTGCCGGCAGTAATGGCTCTGTGTGCCACTTTCTGACAAATGGCTATCCAATCTTTTCTTGAAAGCTTCCAGTGATGAAGCACCCAAAACTTCTGAAGGCTAGCTGTTCCATTGGTTGATTGTTCTTACTATCAGAAAATTTCTCATTTACAGGTTAAATCTCTCTTTGTTCAGTTTCCATCCATTATTCCTTGTCTATCCAACAGGTGCTTTAAAAAATAGCTTGACCCCTTCCTCCCTGTGGCAGCCCTTCAGATATTGGAAGACCACCAGCATGTCTCCCCTGGTCCTTCTCTTCACTAGACTAGCCATGCCAAGTTCCTGCAATTGTTCATCGTATGTTTTAGTCTCCAGTCCCCTAATCATCCTGGTTGCTCTTCCCTGTACTTTTCAAGAGTCTCAACATGCTTCTTAGAGTGTGGTGACCAAAACTGGATGCAGTATTCTAGGTGTGGTCTTACTAAGGCTTTATATAGAGTGGTATTAGTACCTCATATAATCTTGATTGTATCTTTCTGTTAATGGAACTTTTTTTGGCTGCCGCTGCACACTGCTAGCTCATATTTAATTAAGATTCCAATATCGCTATCACAGTTACTGCTATTAAGCCCAGTCTATATGTGTACTTTTGGTTTTTCTTGTCTAAGTTTATGACTTAATTTTTCTCTTCATTGAGTTTCATTTTGTTTGATAGGGCCCAGTGTTCAAGTCTGTCAAGATCTATCTGGATCCTATCATTTTAGGATGTTGGCCATTCCTGCCAGTTTGGTATCATCCGCAAATTTTTATTCCCTCATCTAAGTCATTTATGAAGATATTGAAGAGTACTGGGCGCCACTACTTACTTCCCTCCATGTAGATATAATACCATTTAGGACTACTTGTTGATTACAGTTTGCCAGCCAGTTACAAATTCATCTGATGGTGATATTGTCTATCCTATATTTTTCTAGCTTACCAAGAAGGAGATTGTGGTCTATCAAGATCAGACAGGTGTTTTTTATTATTATTATTATTATTATTATTATTATTATTATTATTATTATTATTATTATTATTAATTTTAACTTTTATTTCGAGTCTATTTTTTACAGCTTTGTTTTTGGTAGGTTGGTAGGTTTTGGTAGGTTTCTTTTTGTGTGAAGACCAATGCAAAGAATGAGTTAAGCAGCTCTGCTTTCTGTCTGCTGCCTATTACTTCCTTGCCGTCTTCTCTCTTTAGTGGACTGTTTCCTTGATTTTTATTTTTTGTTATTTATATGTTGGAAGAATTTTTTTAAGTTATCTTTGACTGTTGTTGCAAGTCTTCGTTAATTGAGCCTTTGCTTTCCTAACTTCGTCTTTGCAGATTCTGGCTATCTGCTGATATTCTGTCTTAATTGTATCCCTCTTTCCATGTTTTGTACTTGTCCTTTTTGTCTTTCAATTTGTCAGAGAGATCTTTGTACAACTGTGCTCATTTCTTCTTGGGTTTCTTGTTTTTCTTTCTCAGTGGTATTGTGCTGGTATAGGCTTTTATGATCATATTTTTCAGTTTCCCAAGATTCTTGAGTTGTTTTCCCCTTTAGGATTTTCATCCAAGGAATCTTTACTAAGTTCTCTCTGAGTTTGTTAAAATCGGCTCTTTTAAAATCTAAGATTCTGGTATCATTATGTTCTATTGCTTGTGTTCGCAGGGTATCTTCAGGTATCAGGGTATCTTCAATTATGTCAGGGTAATTGAAGTCCCTCATTACTGTTGTAGTGTGTTTCCTACATATATTTATTAATTGGTTAGCAAAAAGGATACCTATTTTTTCTGCTTGATTGGGTGGTCTATAGTGTACACCTATGGCTATGTCATTCTTTTTTTTCTTTTATGCATATGCATTCTATGAGGTTTCTGACTTTGATTTCATGCATTTCTGTAGCAATATGGTAGTACTTTACATACAGTACAACTCCTCCTCCTCTTTTATGGGGTCTGGGATTTTTGAACAATTTGTATCCTTCTATCAGTAAGTTCCAGTCATGGATTTTATCCCACCAAGTTTCTGTTATTCCAACTATCATATCTACCTTCATGTATTAATAGTTGTTTGTTCTCCAGACTTTGTGCATTTGTATATAGGGACTTGAAATCATTATATCTGACCCTGGGTATGCTTCCTATGTCTCCTATTTGGTGTTTGAGTGGGCATTGGTAAATTTACCTGAGAACGCCCTTTCTATCTATGCTGCTATAGAGCCCAGGAAGAGTTAGACTTCTCCTGATGACATCATCAAGCTGGGTCTGTCTCATATAAAAGGAGCAGCCTGTGGGAGTCTCCCCAGCTTTGGCGAAGGTACTTGACAGACTTTAGTGAGTATTGACTTTAGTGACAATAACATACGAGGGCTATCCCCAAATAGATTACGTTTTGCGATAGAAAAAAAACAAAGTGTAGGAAATTTTTTTTATTATCTACACTTGAAAGTGACACTTAAATACTACTTTTCAATATATTCACCGAACAAATTGAGGCACTTATCATAGTGGTGAACAAGCTTTGTAATTCCATTGTCATAAAATTCAGCCNAGTCACTTGGTGCAGGATCGGGACTGTAGGGCTGATGAGGAAAAATCTCCCACTTGAAAGCATTCAGGACTTCTCGAGTGCGATTTGCTGTGTGTGGTCGGGCATTGTCATGCAAAAACAACATTTTTGAGCTTAACTTTCCTCTACGCTTGTTCTGAATTGCTTTTCTTAGTTTTTGCAACGTTTCACAATACCTCAGAGATTATTGTTGCACCATGTTCCAGAAAATTGATAAGAAGCACACCTTGCCTATCCCAAAAAACAGTCGCCATAATCTTCCTTGCAGAGAACATTTGCAAACATTTTCTTGGTTTTTGGGGGGAATTTGTGTGCCCCCACTCCATAGACTGCAATTTGGTCTCACTGCAGTCACTCTTCACTGTATATTATAAGAATAATATTTTTGCCACTGGATTTTACAAAGCATTTTCTATTTTCTATTTGAGATATCTAGTAGAGGTTCTGAATTCATAGTGCATTCTGCATATTATAATATTACAATCCAGAAGCAAATTCAAGTCGAAAATTGTATGACTTGATACATAAGTGTACGTAATATCTACGTTCCTTTACTGAAGAAATAAATTGTCATTGGAAATAACATATGGTATTTAAAAGACTGAGGAGCAAGCCACTATCTTAAACAACTTTTATCCAGTGCTGAATACAAATATGACTTATTTATTTGATGTCAATACCAATCATTTGACTCAAAAAACCCAAATGAGATAATGCCTATAGTATCTTTTTGCCAAACTAATTTACTGCCCTTTGACCACAAGCAACTAAAAAAAGCCAATGCAATCCTAAGTTGCATGAACAGAGGGATACAATCGAGATCAAGTGATTGCTTGATTACTCTATAAAGCTTCAGTAAGACCACGCCTAGAGTACTGAATCCAGTTTTGGTCACCACACTATAAAAAAGATGTTGAAACTCTAGAAAGCGTGCAGAGAAGAGCAACCAGGATGATTAGGGAACTGGAGACTAAAACATACGATGAACGATTGCAGGAACCAGGCATGTCTAGTCTAGTGAAGAGAACAAGGGGAGACATGTTAGTAATGTTCCAATATTTGAGGGGCTGCCACAGAGAGAAAGGGGACAAGCTATTTTCCAAAGCATCTGAAGACCAGACAAGGAATAATGGATGGAAACTGAATAAGGAGAGATTTAACCTAGAAATAAGGAGAAACTTTCTTACAGCGAGAACAATCAACCAATGGAACAGCTTGCCTTCAGAAGTTTTGGGTGCTTCATCACTTGAGACTTTCAAGAAGAGATTGGATTTCTATTTGTCAGAAATGGTGTAGGTCTCCTGCTTGGGTGGTGGGTTGGACTAGATAACCTACAAGGTTTCTTCCAATTCTGTTAATCTAATCTATTATTTTTCAAAATAGCTCAGGCAGGTGCTCACTCATAAAATTTACTAGTATATTTAGTCAGCATTTCTATAAATGAAATCAAACTCCAACTTTTCTTCTAACTTTTCCTCTATACAGGCCGGATTAAAAAGAGTCGGGAGTCTTTTCTTCCTTATGAAGAATTAAAGGACATAAACAGTGAGAGAAATCAGTAATTTCCTCAATATTTATGTCATTCTCTATGTTTTCTTGTTCTCAAATAAAGACTCTCCATATTTGAAGGACATAAACTGTTTAAAGAACATAAAACAGTGAGAGAAATAAGTAATTTCTTCAATATTTATGTCATTCTCTATGTTTCCTAGTTCTCAAATAAAGACTCTCCGTATTTGAAGGGCTGTTATAGGAAAAGATAACATTTTACACCACTTGTAGGAAATTTGGAAGAAAGGTGGAAACACTAAGAGAAACTGCTGCTCTTCCCTCACCTTCCTGATAATTTCTCTAAAGAAGTTAATGTTCTTTTTTTCCCAATCCACTAGAAAGAATACAAAGCAAGAAAGGATTGCTAATTTTCTTCTCATGGTCAGCTGCAGTTGAATAAGAAAAGAACCATGGTTACATCTAGATTGCTACAGCTCTGTGAAAATTATTCTGCCCATTCTTTAAATTCCCTACACTTTACACAAGGATAGGAGTGAAACTGGAAGCAACTGATAGGTCAAGTTAATTCTTGTAAACTTCTAAGGATAGGTCTACCATATAATAATAGTTAAACAAATGGTGTATTATATTTGAAAGTTCATGCCAATATAAATTAAACCAGGGGTATCAAACTCAAGGCCTGGGGCCAGATCCGGCCTGTGGGGTGATTAGATCTGGCCCATAGGGCCACCCTGGAAACGGCAAAAGACTGGCCTGCGGTGCCTCTGCCAGCAAAAACAGAACTCGGGTGGGCTGCACACAGCCCTCTTGAGCTCTGTTTTCATTGGCATAGGGTTACTTACAGGAGGCCGTTGCAGCCGAAAACGGAGCTCAGGAGCCTGTTTTCTCTGGCCACCACAGGTACCCCTGACATGAGTGATGTCAAGATGACTACACCCACTCTGGCCCCCGAGGTAAAATACAATCCTGATGCGGCCTTCAATGAAATCGAGTTTGACACCCCTGAATTAAACTGATGGTTTTTATTATGGTCAGTTCATGTTATAATAAATTAGAGGTAGCAATGAAAATTGCCATGGAGTAAATGTGCTTTGTCAGGGAATACACCATGCCTCTCCATACATCCCTGCACACTATTAACAAAAATGAGTACAGAAGACAAACTCCTACATGAGTTTTCCTGAAATATTATAATATTAGTATTTGATAAAATGTATTCTTTCTTGTAAAAGTTCATACTACAATTAATTACTTTAAGATTTTTTGCCTACATTTTCTCTAATGTTTGGTTAATGATTAATGCTCTCACTGAGTTCCTTCTCCAGCTGGCCCACCTTTTCTATTGCCCATTACTTTTTCTATTGCCCATTACTATCATCTCTTTGGGTCTAATCTGAATCACTGCCCAGAGAAAGGGCATACTGAGCAGTGGCAATTATTCATTTTGTTTTCTAAATCCTTACTTGCTTAAAGAAGAGGCAATGAAAACAAAAAAACAAAAAAGAGGAGGGAGATAGATTTAGGAGATTTTAGCTGGTAGAGGTGGCATTCTATCCTAGAGTATTGACCCTAGGTTGGTACCCAACACCTATCAATTCTTGATAACAGTTTTTCAAAATGCTCTTTCAAACCTCTTTACATATTTAGATTAATTTACTAAAGAACTCAACACTATAACATTATATTAGTCTTGTAATAATCATTTTGTACTAGAATTTGAACAAAGAATGAATGTTATCTGAAAACATTTAACTATTCCAAGTAGAATACCTTGTTCCTTTTGGTAGAAAAATAGAATATTTCTGTTCATATGAAATATGCAGTATTTAATAACATATGTCATCCTGAAAATATCTGGAGACCAATATGCTTTCATGTTAGCACTTTAATAGTGCTAATACATTTCAAAGATTGGAATTTCAGATATTGATCCATATTTAATTTTTTAACAGGTCATTGATTTTATTCAGTAAAAATGTGCTATTTATTGGAAGAAGAAATGCCTGATAACAGTGAGCTTGATACAGGGACAGAGTTAATGAGTTCTTTCATCTTAATACCTTGTGGCTATTTTATGTAATTCACTAAAATGCAAGTTTTCAGAATGGGAAATATATCCCTCAGAAACAATGACAACGCAGAAGTAGATCATAAATATTTCAGTACAGAAAATTCTTTATGGATTATTAGTATATTTATTAATATCCTAGGTTTGCTTCATATTCTACAATGTAAATATGTGTATGATTTCTTGTATTTAACTGCCTGTTCATGTCAGTAATATATATTCTTCTTAAAAGGAAAAAGAATAAGCTAAATAGTTTGGAGGGACATACAAAGGCTCTCTAGCCAGAGGCCCATGGGACACTAAACTGCTTATAACAATATGATTATGGGAAGCTAAAGTATAGGAATTATCAAGAGTAACTAAAGAAAATTTGGCTTTGTATCAAGCAAGGCCCTCATTTGTTGTGCAATTATGCCAAAGTCTCCACTGACTCAAGCAAATGATTGACTGCTTTGAATATTGTGGGAGATGCCATAGGTAATCTGGAAAACAAACTTCCTTGAAGAAGATATTTTATTGTTAAATGGCACTATTCATACTTGCGGTAAAAACATAACATAGCTTTCTGGACTAAGTGCATTTAAGTTCCCCTGAAGATAAATATGTTCAGCGTAACAAAATTGTTCTTCAGTTAGACTACCACAACTCAACACAGTTTTGTGATGAATCCAAGAGAATATTTGAGCTAAGCTGTACTGACATTCAACTGACAAGAAAAAATGTGTGCATATCATAATATTGCATACAAATAGTCCTCAACTTATGACCACAATTGAGCCCAAAATTTATGTTGCTAAGTGAGACATTTGTTAAGTGAGCTTAGTAACACAATTGTTAAGAGAATCTTGTTTCCCTGTTGACTTTGCTTGTTAGAAGGTCACAAAATATGACTCCAGGACATTGCAACCATGATAAATGTGAGTCAGTTGTCAAGCATCCAAATGGAAATGCTGCAATGGTCATAAGTCCCTTTTTTCAGTGGCGGACATTTCGAACAGACACTAAATGAGCTGTTTTAAGTCAAGGACTACCTGCACAAGGTATCTGGCTTCTGATCATTTCCAGAATCAACTCAAGGAAAGTGTACCTGTGAATTTTATTGTTGAACCATTAAGAAAGTTCGACTGATATTCAAGTGTAACTTTACTCATTAGATCTACTTCCACAATTCTGGGTTTGTATGTGGCTTTAGCAGCATAGAAATATATTAAATAACGATTTATCTCACAGCTCAATACCAGTTAAAATTTCAGTTCAATTCAAATTAATATTTTATTATCATATCTTCCTTTAAAACATAACTTAGAATCTTAGATTTGGAATATCTCATTGCTTTATATCAAAATAGTATTCAAATATACACTAAAATCCTTGCCTATTATGAGAGAAATTCCATATTCATTTATAAATATTACAAAACACTGAAAAAAGACTTATTGTTTTTCATGCTTACAACTATTGTAGCATTCCCATAGTTACGTGATCAAAATTTGGATGCTTGGCAACTGGATCATATTTATGATGGTTGCAGTGTTTAGGGTTATGTGAACCCCTATGGCGACCTTCTGACAAGGAAAGTCAATGGGGAAGGCAGATGCACATAACAACTGTGTTACTAACTTAACAAATGCAGTGATTCACTTAACAACTGTGGTTAAGAAAGGTCATAAAATGGGGCAAAACTCACGTAACTATCTCAACAGTAGAAATTTTGGGTTTAATTGTGCTTATAAGCCAAAGGCTACCTGTGTTCTAAATTGGGTTTCATGCCATCGATTTTTTTCTGTTCAATCAAATTTATCAGCAAATATCCAATATTACAAAATACTTTATATGCAGGCTATATTAAAATTTCTATTAGTTTGCTTGTTTTATTGGTGCTGCTTCAGAAAATGATTTAAGGCAGCTTATACAATACAATACAGTAAAATATAAAAATAATACAATAAAAGTATAATTTACCCAATCAATGAATAAATATCCAAATAAGTCAACATTTACCATATATCTTCATGTAATTGTTTTTGTATGACAATATTAATACAAACATAAAAATATCACACAATTAATTGCTTTTTTGCAGATTCCCTCAGTTTAAGGAGGTTTCTTAAATATAAATAATGTGACAAATATTTTACAAATATTCATATTTATATTTGAAATTGATCCAGGAAAAACTGCTAAGTGCATAACTGGGCACCATGATTTCTCTTACACATCAGTTTTTCCGAAGATACAAGTTATACATGTTTTATTTTTAGGATGCAAACAAGACACCTTTCTAATTTTTTACGTCGTGTGACATTCAAAATTCTATTGCCACCAGTCATAAGTATACAACTTTGTTTTCTTTGAGACAGAGCTACACCAAAATAGAATGAAGCAAAAGGAAAACAAAAACACTGAAAATAATCCAACTGTCAGTCACCATGCTTAATACACAATAATGGTATATGAAAGTATATGTGGTATGACAAATACACGTATGTGTTTTTTAAATTTTAAAATAAACTTTATTAAAGATTAAAAAGATATATAAACTTAAGAAAAAACACACACGTACATATATATATGTGTGGATCTTTGGTGATTCGGGTTTTTTTCCCACGTAAAATTGGAAGTATTTTGGCGACGTTTCGACAAAATCTCCAGGCTTGTGTGTTCGGCTTTTGTGCTTTCTCAGAGTAATGTGAGCTTGCAGCTATGTTTTCCTTTTAACTGCCATGTGGGGTGTGACTTGCACTGGGTGGGGGCTTGGCTGTGTTTCTGTGTGTGAAGAACACACCCCCATGCCAAATCAGAACATAGCCAAGGGCCCCACCAGTCAAGTCAACCCCACTGGCAGTTAAAAGGAAAAACACAGCTGCGAAGCTCAGCATTACTCTGAGAAGCACAAAGCCGAACACACAAGCCTGAAGATGACGCATGAGATTTCGTTCGGAAACGTCGCGCAAAATACTTACAATTATATACGTGGAAAAAAACCCGAATCACCAAAAATCCATATATAATATATATATTATATATATTATATATATTATATATATATATATAGTATATACTATATATATATATATATATATATATATATTAATGTAAGATGCAGTTTCAGCTTCTTCGGGTATTATCCCACGTCATTGTAGTGCTTTTAAAGTGTAGCAACGTTTCAAGCAGAATCTCAATCTGCCATATCAGGCTTCCTGTACAAGTTCGTATGTGGGTCAGGCTATCAACAGCCGTAAAGTTTTAAACTTGAGGCTAGCCTCCTGTTGTCCCAGGAGTGTTTTTCTACATCCTGATTGGTTGGGATCTTGGTCTGTGTTTATTGGTCTTGGAGTTTGTTTGATTAGTGTTTTCTGGTTTCTTCTGTCTGTTTTGGTGGCTTTGATTGGCTGGCAACATTGTGTCCTGTGTTGGAGGCTTTCCAGTGCAGCTTGGCCTTCGCATAAAAGGACGGCTGTTATCTATTAGGAAGCTAGGTTCATCTGGGTGCCTGTTGGGGTGTGTTTGAGCTGGAAGTATTCAGGGAAGTCTGTTTGGCCCAGGTTTTGCCTGGCGTTGTTTGGTGTGGAGATCTTTCTATTTGAGAGTGCAGGCTTCTAGAAGAGATGATTCCACCAGACTGTCAATCATTTGGAATCCAAGTCCAATAAACGCAGACCAAAGACTCCAACCAATCAGGATGTAGGAAAAAAACATCTGCCACAATAATAGGCTAGCCTCAAATTTAAAACCAACGGCTGTGAGACCCTGACCACATACAACTAATACAGAAGCCTGGTAATGGCAGATGAGATTCTGCTGAAACGTTGCTACAAACTTTAAAAGCATTACAATGACGTGGGATAATACCCGAAGGAAGCTGAACAGCACACATATAAGTAGCGCGGCGAAACTTTAAAATATATATAATATATATATATAATATATAATATATATATATATATATTACGCTGTTCAAGCTTCCTTCGGGTATTATCCCACGTCATTGAGTTGTGGTTTTAAAGTTGTAGCAAACGTTTAAAAACTTTAAACTTTTAAAGTTGTAGAAAGTACCCGCGAAAAACTTCAAAAAATAAAAAAAACATATATATATATATACACACATTTTCTTATAAACGAAACCAATATACAAATACAAATATTGACATAAAAACATATATTTCTTATCAGCTAAGACAGTGTGATCATATTTATTGAAAACAATTTTACTAATATTCATTTTCTATTTTTGGTATATGCTATTGTTTTAACCATTCATTTTTCAAATCCTTATCTTTTAATTTCCTGGTTTTTCTTCTTTGTTCAATTGTACCATTCTTCCCAAGCTGTAGTATATTTTGAGTCTACCTTATATCTAAGTTTTTGTGTAAGTAGATCCATTTCAGCGGAGTCAAGAACTTTCTGAATTATCAAATTATTTGCTGGCATTTGGTCACCCTTCCAGCATTGTGCCAACGCAATTTTTGCTGCCGTGATTATATGGGGAATTAAGTATTTCATTTCTTTATAATAGTTTAAAATTTCTTTAAAATAGTCTTTATTTACTCTTTAAAATTTCTTTAAAATAGTCCCCTTTTAACATTATTTCAGCCTTAAATTCAAATACAAGTATGTCTTTTCTGTAGAAATTGTTGAATACCATAAATACTTTAGCAGGTTTTATTGGAGAGTTTTAAAAGCATTACTTAGGTAATATAAAAATGCTCAGTGGAAAAATGAATTTGAATCAATTATTTAAATATACCTTTTTCTTTAGATAGAAATCATAATTTATGTCCTTGCATTATAACAACCAAGCAACATCCTAGCTTCAAAACTGAGTAAAATTGTCAGAAAAAGCAATAAATACACAACTGCAAATCTTGAATAGACAACTCTTTTTATAATGCTTTTTTTTGAATAAAAAGTTAAAGAACAACAGAAATTAAGTCTATGCAAGAATATATTTCCCTTCCTGACTGGCAAATTATATATCTCTCATTTCATATATGAAATAGATACCATTGTTTGCATGGTACATCAAGACATACAGACACACAAACATGTGAAATTATAAAGCATATGTTTAAAAATAAAAGCAACTTTGTGATCTTTTACTGATTTTGAATGAAACTATGCAATACTGTTAAAATAACAATACCAGAATAATCACTGGCATCAACAAAATCGCCACCAGTCAATTGCAAAAGGCAGCTTTTTCTTAGAATACCTTACATACTGCAACAATACCTTGAATACCATCAAACAACATCTAGTATCCAACATCTAGTTTGGGAAGAATTCAATAGTGGATAAAAGTACCAAATCAGTCCACGTATCTATCTGACTATGCAACCAACCATGATAATAATGAGCAGTTAAAGTACTTTGGGATTTTAGAATTTAAAACAGACAAGCACTCCAAATTTAACAACTGTCAATAAGAAAGGCAAAAAAGGTCGTGGACCTGGAAGTACCTGGGGACAGCAGAATAGAAGAGAAAGAACTGGAGAACATTACAAAATATAAAGACAGAAGTAGAATGACTGCAGCAAATGAAAAAAAGATAGTGCCAATAGTAATAGGCATCTGGAATGCAATCTGAAAACATTCAGAGCATCAAATGATCTCCACTGTCACTGACTGGCATGGACAAACTCACCAGCAGGCAACTACAAAAATCAGCTTTATTGGAATAATTTATCTCTTGTAATTATATCTTTAATACCATCAAACAACAACATCTCTCTATCCCAGATTCTTGAGAAGAACTTGATAGTTGGGATAAAAATCCTAGCAAGAGGATTTTATCCTGGCTGGTGTAAAAGGTTCTGGATGAGATTGCACTTCCCCAGACAGACCCAATGTGCAATCTGGGGATCCTCCTGAACCCGCAATTCCTGATTGAAGAGGTGTTGTACCAACTGCATCCACACTTGGACTTGGACTTCTAAGTTAGACTACTATAACACACTCTGCATGGGGCTGCCCCTGAATACCATTTGAAAACTTCAATTGGTGCAGAAATGGTGCCAGATAATATGGCACACATAACCCTATTTTTCTGGCTATATTGCTAACTGGCCAAGTACCTTGCTCTTATGTATATTTATTTTTATTCTGGATGTTTTTAGTGATTTAACTGTTTTAATATGTTTTAGTATTTTAATTGTTTTTTTTTAATTGCAAGCCATCTAGAGTCAGTGACTGAGTGACTATAGAAACTGAATAAATGAATTAATGAATGAGTAATTAAGCAAGCAAGCAAGCAAGGAAGCAAGCAAGCAAACCCTGGTGAACATTTGGCTGACTGTGTGACCAACCATAATAATAGCAACGGAACCTGACTTACAAAAATGTGCTACAGTAACAATAAATCATTGTAAAATCACAAATAGTAATGCAATTGAAATGCCAAATATCCAAAGCATTGGGAACCATCAGGATGAAGCCTAAATGTATATGGACATTTTACAGTTGTATAACATCAAAGATAGACAGTAAAACATGTGATTAGTAAAGAATACAAAGAATGAGAAAATTTATAAAACAAAATTGAATGGTGGAAACACCATTTAAGGCATAAAAATCTGGAGGATATTGGAAGGAAGCCATACACTGATGGAATTATTAATTGAATATAAGCTGAACTGGGCAGTTTGAAGAGAAAAACAATAAACCTAATGATTATTTGCTATGCATTTCATTCCCATATTGATAGATTATATCTGCCCAACAGAAACAGAGGCAGAGGTTTACTTCAAATCAAACAAGCTACAGAAGAAGAAAAACCATGCATTAGCTCAGTACATAAAAGGCAGCCAAGAATATGCGCTGATGCAAGTTAAAAAGTAGAACTTACTAAATGTGCTGGAAACAAAACACCAATATCAAAATAATGTAATAAAATCAAGAACAGAATGCTGGCAAGGAGAAGTATTATATGGTCTTCTTCCTCTTTACTTCCTCTTTTACCACTTCGGGTATTGAGGGAGATACAAAGTTTTTGTTCTTGCACTTCTCAGGGCCTCAACATTGTTATTTGTTGCTGCAATAGCATGTCTTTGATGTTGTCTTTCCATCTTCTTCTGGGTCTGCCTCATGCTCTTTAACCGTCTCCTCTTTTTATGTATGCCTGATATGGTGAAATCCCCACACATTCTCTCCAGATGGGCAAACCACTTTATTTGTTGTCTTTGTACAGTTTAATATTGGCTCTATTCTAATCTTTCCCCCTCATTCCTGACTTTACTCCTACTAGTCACTCCAGCAGTTTTTCTCAGTCACCTCATTTCAACAGTACCTAACTATAGTTGATGCTTTATTGTAAGTGTCCATGTTTGGCACTGATAACATAAGGTGGGGATGAATATGCTTAATACAAAATGCTTCTTTGTATTTATGTTATAGGAGTGGGACTAGCTGTCCCAATACTTAGCTTGCCTTACTGCATCGCATGTTCATCTCTTTGTCCATTTTTATTATTTATTTGTTTGATTTGAATTGATTTGTCAATCACTTACAAGATAATAGATATAAGAATAAACATGAGTATGAATACAGGAAATAGGTACAAATAAATGGGGACAATAGGACAAGCACGATTGTGCACTTATGCACGCTCCTTATAGACCTCTTCAGAATGGGGTGAGGTCAATAGTAGATAGTTTAAGGGTAAAGGAGTGGGGTTTGAGGGTGTAACAAGAGTCAGGTAGTACATTCCAGACATTGACCACTCTGTTGTCATACTTTCTGCAATTAAGTTTGGAGCAGTTTACATTGAGTTTGTTTCTGTTGTGTGCTCTGTGTATTGTGTATTGTTGTGGTTGAAGCTGAAGTAGTCATTGACTGGTTATGTACTATGCTTAGGTCTAACGGTAGGCAGCGTAGTTCTAGGTTGTCCAAGCCCAAAATTTCAAGCCTGGTTGTGAAGGGTATTCTGTTACGAGCAGAGGAGTGTAGTACTCTTCTTGTGAAATACTTCTGGATTTGCTCAATTGTTTAATATACAGTGCAGATTCCAGACAGATGAGCTGTATTCGAGTATTGGTCTAGCAAAGGTTTTGTATGCCCTAGTTAACAATTCAATATTACCAGAGGAGAAGCTTCGTAAGATTAGATTTACAACTCTTAGTGTCTTTTTGGCAATGCTGATGCAGTGAGCTCTGGCACTTAAGTCGTTTGATATGAGTAATCCAAGGTCTTTGTCAGAGTGAGGGTTGTCAACATGATCATATCCACCTAGCTTGTATTTGGTGTACTAATTTTTTTTACCAATGTGTAGGACAGAGCATTTGTTGGTTAAGATTTGGAGTTGCCAATTGTTTGACACATAATCAAGGTCACTTTGAAGGATGGCAGCATTATTGGTGGTGTTGAATAGTTTTACATCATCAGCGAAAAGGACGCAGTTGCTTATAAGTTGATTGCAAAGATCATTTCTGTATGGTATAAAGAGTGTGGGTCCTAAAATGCTACCTTGGGGGACACCATTGTTAACTGGTGCAGGGTTTGATAGGGTGCTCCCTATTTTTACTATTTGTTGTCTGTTTGACAGGAATGCAGTAATCTATTTATGAAGGGATTTGTAAATGCCGTAAGTTTAGTTTTAACAGTAGTTTGTCATGTACCAGTGATCCAAAGGCTTTGCAGAAGTCTATGTAAATTGCATCTATTGCTTTACCCTGGTTGAGAAGAGTAGTCCATATGTTTTTACAGTGTAGGAGTTGCAGATTGCAGGACAATTTTTTCCTGAAACTAATTTTTTTTGGGTGAGTAGGTTGTTTCACTCTAAGTGGAGGGTAATGGATTGGTTAATGATTTCTTCCATGACTTTGCATGTGATGCAACAGAGAGATTGGTCTGTCATTTTCAACCAGGCTAAGGTCACCTTTTTTGAAGATAGGGATGACTGTTGCTAAGGTCCATAGGTTCAGTAAGGAGCTGGTTCTGAATGATCTCATATGTTATGCTATGAACATTATATATTTTGCTATGACAGTGAAGAGCTTTTTTAAGAAGTATGCACATAATCCATCAGGACCAACAAATAGGGATGGTTTTAGATTACGTAGTGCCTTTTCTACGTTATATTTTGTAAAGTCAATACATATATCATTGCAATTAGTCATGGTATGACTAGGAAATGTGGGGCATGAGCCATTACTATTTACAAAGACTGAACTGAAGAACATGTTGAAGAGGTTGGCCTTGATGGCTTCATCACTACAGTCTTTCCCATTTGGTCCTTTTAGGGGTGGGATGGTTCTTGAGTCTTTAAATTTGGTGTTTACAAAATTGTAGAAGATACAGGTGGATTTTGTGCATAGGAGGTTTTCCTCTTGCTTGCAGTGGTAATTGGTACATTCTGCTTTTATTTGTCAGCATAAGGTGTTCTATCTATTTTTAAAGTTTGCTACGTGGCTAGTTTTGTTTTTTCTCCATAGTGATTTTTAAAATTGAAGTTTCCTTATTGATTTTTCCATTTCCAGTAAATATTGTTCCTTCATATTTGAACTCTGATACTTGTTTTATGCTGTTCCCTCTATTATTATGTTTAAGTTGTACTTTCCCAATTACTATGATTTTTGTTTTTTTCTTTACTAATTTTCTTATTATTTGTCTTGCATTCTTGGTTCATGACATGAGATGTTGTTGAGGTTCTTTAGTTGTACTTGCTAACAGTGCTTGATCATCTGCAAAGAGTAGTTTTTTGATATTATTTTTATTCCTGGTCTTAGCTTTGAAAAGTAGTTGAAAATGAACAGATTAAAATATTGTGAATTTCTGAATAAAAACTGATCAGATTTAACTGTGGTTGAACAGCAGATGTGGATAATTTATGTGACAATATCAGAGGATAGTAGGAGATAATAGGATAGAAAAAGTAGAATAAGTGGAGAAGATCACAAAGTATCAAGATTTGAAAATTGAAATTGAAAGATTATGGCATAAACTGAACAGTAACACTGTGCTCCCAGTGGTTATTGGGACACTGAGTGCCATACCAAAAAAGCTTGGATGGCCCCTAAACAATCTGCCCATTGACAAAAGCAGTGAGGCCACACTGCTTGAATCTGACATACACTATGCCAAACCTTTATGTTAGAACATAGGATTTTCATAAATGAGAGGGACACAACTGTATACAATTAAAGTTATTTATTGTACCACCTTTTTCAATTGTTTTTGTAATACTGATTTTTATAATTTAGACATCTTTTATAACAAGCAGTATACAAATATTGTAATACATAAAAAACAAGAATGTGGGATTTCTTGAAACGTCTTCTATGTATTCAGATAAGACTTTGGAATTTTAAGCAAAGGAACTTGTCTTTGCCTTTTGGGTGATTTATTTATGCTACTTTGTCTTCATATTTGTTTAACCTGAATTGCCTTTCATTTTGCTATCATTACTGTATTCTTTTTGAGGAAGACTACTAAAAATAACTAATTAAAGGAAGAGCAATTTATGGAGTGTAAGAGAAAATGATTAATTTAAAGGGATAAGAATTAATTTTAAAGAAGTTTGGTGCCTCTTGCTCAAATCAGTGCAGCTGACACTGGGTGAACACCAGTATTGTGGTGTAAATACCTACTGTAAATAGCATCATTTTATATACAGTAGCAAAAGCATTCAGGTGGCCATTCTCTTACTTTTCTCTTTCACTTGCCAACCTTGCAAAACCAGATAACTCCAGTTCAAAAAGAATCCTGTCACAATGTGACAATCAGCTAACTACAGAATACAAATAGTCCTTGACTTACAACCACAACTGAGCCCAAAATTTATGTTTAGTAAGACATTTGTTAAGTAAGTTCAGCCCCATTTTATGACCTTTCTTGCCACAATCGTTAAGTGAATCATTGCAGTTGTTAAGCTAATTATTAAATGAAACTGGCTTCCTCCTTGTCTTTGCTTGTCAGAAGGTTGCAAAAAATTATCACATGACCCCCGTGACACTTCAACCATTATAAACACAAACCAGTTGCCAAGTATTTGAATTGTGATTATGTGATCATGTGAATCCTGCAATGGTTATAAGTATGAAAAACTGTCATAAATCATTTTTTTCAGTGCTGTTGTAATATTGAACAATACTAAATCAACTGTTGTAAGTCAAGGATTACCTGTATTAGCTTTGGTATGTCTCTTCTCAATATCACGGATAGATAAGCAAGCAGAACTATGGCTCATGTAATGAATTTTCTCCTCCTAGGACCTATCCTTGTACCTGAAACTTTTCTAGGTGATCCCAAAATGTTGTGGCAGATTTATGATATGTAGTTAGTATATGAGAGAAGATGACTCCTTTCCAATGAACAGTTGTTCAATTTTTTGGTTTTTTTTACCCCATACTTAGGAATATTATTCAAATTATGTGGGTAAGTAATTTAGAATAGTGTCCCTCAAGCTTTGTGGCACCAGGGACTGGTTCTGTGGAGAGTTGTTTTTCC
>BHFT01009070.1:32500-42500 GCA_004320025.1 Laticauda laticaudata
TATTACTAGTTAGTTTTGATAAATGTGAATAGCAGGTGTTCCTGGACTTAATAATAATTGATCCATGTGCAACTGATCAAAAGCCACAGACAATATATAGGTCCCAACAAAAATGTAACTTTTTCCTTAGTTCTGTCTAGACATTATTTACTTGTGTAATATTCTGAGCCTTTTTTTAGTCAGCTTGCAAATGTTGCAGCATGACAGCCAACTAATAAACAGGGAATTCAAATTTAATAGTTTAGAACTTTAGCAGAAGAAAAAACTTGTAATAGAAAATTTTGCATTGATAAAACTTTGCATATGACACAGTAAGTCTAATGACTATTTGGGCAACATTTTAAGTTACTATGGAAATTTGTAATGAAATCTAAGATTTTGTATTTATTACTTGTGTGTTTTTAATCTACACAGTAATTAAATGATCAAATTAATGAAATGAGCAAAGATTACCTAATAGTTTGTTGCAATTATTTGTGTATTTTATTTTTATGTAAAACTTGTTTATAAAAATTAACTACTCATTGAAGAAAATATCTCTATACTTGGTTATAAATTTAATGGAATAATAATCGTAACAAAAAATGTAATGGATGTTATGGAGGCTGACTTAATGAATAAGCTCAAAACTACGAGGTAAAGTAATCATGTTTTTGCATAACTCTTTTGACCTTAGTGACATAAATTAATTCTGTAAATCTAATGCCAAAATAAGGTTCCACATCTTGTACAGCATCATTTGGTCATGAATGCCATAAACATATACTGAGCATTGTAATGCTACTTTTTAATTACAATTTCAGCGTGCCAGGCTATAGATTAATGGTTCAATCTTATGCATATCTTCTCAGAACAATTTCAATAAAGTTTACTTCTTTAACAGCACATATAAGATTAGATCTTTAAATGATTATGAATAGAGTTTAAATAACCAGAACCATAGCATTTTAGGAATCTAATTATAACAGATAATTAAAACTTTAGAATATATGCTCAGATAACTATATAAACTGACTGAAATCTGCACAGGATAAAAAGTTCTATTCGGTGTAACACTGATCTTCTAAAGATGTTCTGGTAATTTGTGAGGAAACCCAATCCAGTTATCAAATATCTTATATTGTTCTGTTTTGGCACTGTCATATTATTACAAATTATTGCCAAATTTCAAATCAAATATTCTGGAATTGTTCATGCTACCAATCAAGCAAAAAGCACAAAGTCCAATCACAGTAAATAAATAATCCACACAGTATCATTCAAGAGATTGCTTATCTCCTTTAATCTAACAATTTCTGTTAATTGTTCTGATTATATTGCAACTACCATATGATTGGCCATGTCTTCCAAAGCACTTTAAAGTAGTTCCACTGTTCACAAACCTTAGTCTTCTGTTTAATTGCATGTAAATATTTGTATCAACTCAACTAAATGCTCTGATAAAAAAAAAGCAATAACATAAAATACTGGAGTTTACCTATTCTTTGTGCACCAAATTTTGAAAAGTGCAATAGCTTACATCAAAGTCTAATGGCAAAGTTTAACAGAAAAAGGAAAGTAAATGAACTGTAACACTTCAAGGAGTGTAAGGTTCACACAGTGAAGATTCAAAATTATAACTAATTCAAAAATATTTGTGAAAATACCTCAGAGAAAAAGTACATATTTTGTCCATATGTGCACACATGTGTGCAAATATACCAACAACTATATAAAGTACACAGAAATCAAGTTTTCTTTCACAAAAAGCCCAAATCATTATGTTTTGGTAAACAAAAATATTTACAGCCTATAATGCATAAATCTACCCTCAAATTTTTCTGAATTCACTAAGGAGACTTGTATATTTACTTTGCCTATTTACTTATTTTGAGATCTTCTGAAACTTTAGAAATTAAAGAACAATATTGCTGCCAAGTTTTCCCTTTTTGGAATCTGTCTGACATTACAGTATCTTTATCTTTTTTTCTGCATTACTATTGGAAACTATGACTACATAAACAAACAGGCTTAAGTTTTTATGATGCTCTGAGGAATGTTAAATTGCACTTTGTGAGGATGGTTTCTGCTATAAATGATTGCTTATCTTTTAAAAATATTAATAGAGCACTCCCATGCATATTATTCAGAGGAAAAATTAATAAAGTAATTAGGAGAATAATTTAGGACTATAACCTAAGCAAATTTCCAATTTTTTTAAATGGTTTTAAAAGTCAAAGTTTGATTAGACAATGTTTATAAAATAAATGTTAAAATATATAAACAATTATAATTTTTAGAAGGGAAAGAAAACTGGAATGTGAAACAATGCACAGCTATAAAATTCATAGATACTGCTAAGTTATCAGCTTATTATAATTGTTCCATATCACCATAACAAACAATACTGTATAATTCATTCAACATTAATATTAAGAATAGTTTAACAATGACTGCCACATTTATTTGTGATTATAAAGGCCTAAACCGAACAATATAAAGCTCTATAAATTTTCCACTAAAATTCAATTTGAACATTATATTGAGTAATGTTTTTTGCTCATGATGTAGACCATAAAAATAGATATCTATTAACAAGTTCAATATTCAATACTTTAACATTTGGGAGTGTAATGCACAACTCTCAAAAGAAGCTCAGCAGTTTAGGCACGATATTTAGCACCCTGAAATATTTGGTCTTTATATATAACTAGAAGAAAGAAATAGCCTAGTTTTACTTTTTAATAACAGCAGTAAGGGTTTTAAAAAGTATTAAATGTGTGTCTTAAATTCCTCGTGGTAAAAAGCATAAATTTAATTTATTGATTATCTGTTTGTAACTTACTCAACCTGTCTAAAAAGACCATCATTTACTTGGATATATTTCCCTATTCATTTTTATAAATATTACAAGTTTTATTTATTTACATACACAGGAAGCAATATAGGCACACATACCATAAATACACACACACAAATAGTCATTTAGGAAATTACTTTATTCCTAGTCTCCTGGCTAAAAGAGTATAGCAATTCTTTCATCTCTAAAAAGGTATTTCAATTAGTCTGCTCAGGTGTCCTTTCAACTTTTCATATATATTTTTCATAAAATTTTATTTACAAGAACTACAGCAAAGCATCTTTGCTGCAAAGAATCCCCGTGGCACTTTTACCTCAGCTGAGTTTAGGAACAATTTCATTCTACAAAGATGAAAAATAGCAAGTAATGTGGCCCTCTGGTGGACAGATAAGGATCACCTTTCTCAGTATCATTCAAGGAAGCTGACAGTTTGAAAGAAAGGTATTTTGCTTGAAAAGATATGAAAGCAACATCTACAAATATATACTCTTCTCTTTAAAATAAAGTGTGCAGGGTACTCCAGGGCAGATATATCTTAACAATTAAAACATGCATAAATGTTCTGTTTTAAAGACTAACAGAAGACAACAAAACAAATAAACAACAAAATAATGTTCTACTTTCTGCAATACTTCAAAAGTAAAAAAAAAATCCAACTAGAAGGATAGGAAAAACCTTTCCATTGACATGAAAATAAACAGGATGCAAAACAAACAAAAACTTACCTGCTGTTGTTGCAGATGCAGCAGTTCTACTGTGCTTACTTCAGTGCCCGTGTCACCACTTGATCTTCCATCTCTGCTGCCAGCATCTAATTGGCTGCTTAGAGTGCTCATTCCATTTTGATTCATTGAACTGTTGCTTATTGTCTCTGTCGCAGATTCCTGCATCATGACTTAATACCTAAAAGTGATTAAGAAGTATCAATTAACACACACATTACACCTTCACACTTCCATTATCAAGATGTCCCTCTTCGCCAATTACAGAGACAGCATATTTAGAAGGGGAAAAACCTCTTGCACAATCATTTAAGGAGCAAGCAATGCAATACAAACCTTGCTTTTATAGACATATTATACTCATTCCTGAACCCATGTTTCTCAGAGCAATGTTGCTGTAGATTCATATACACAGAGAGATAACATCCATATATGTAACATGGAGACAGCGTTCCTGAACATCATATTTTAAAGCCTAGCTATCAAACCAGTAAAATGAAAGCATAATTTCATATCCTGCCCCATTTTTCCTATTATCTAGCTGTAACAACCATAGATGACTATACAATCCTATTTAAAATATTCACTATCTAGATTCTGTCAGAATTTTACAGCATTTCTCATACATGGCTGTTATTTAATGATGCACAGCTAATCATACAAAATTAAAATTTTGTAAGGATGTTACAAATCATATGGTATCAACCAATGATAAATAGTATAATGAGTTATTCTTTTTGTCTGTGTGAATAAATAAAATTTTGCCCTGGAGGCATTTTAAGTAAAAGCTCTTGCTGCAAACACTTCAGATATTGCCTATTTTTTTAATCAAATGGCTGATATTCATTTATTTTTCTGACATTTAAAACATTTAATACTGTCCTTCCTGGGAAGTAATTAAGCTTATGCATGAGCAGCAATCAAACTGTTCACTTGAAGATGACTTAAAACTCAATTTTAACATAGGCAAATAAATGAAAGATATAAAATTAATTTTCCAGGCATGTATTAGATATGAAAGCTAGAAATAAAATCTATCAAGAATATCACTAATGATTGTGCTAAAAACAGCATAAATTATGCATATTATCTCCTCTACAGTAATAAATGTTTTATCATTTTCACTGCATAAATATACTGTACTTTCAGGATAGCAATGAGATGAGATGTCCTGCCAAGATCAGATAGAATCTTTGCAGTAAATAAAGAACCAACATATTCTTACAAACTAGAATTTCAAATATATTTTACATCAGTAATAAGAAAATTCAATTTTTGCTATTTTTAGAATTTATCTTAATACTATGTAATGCATCATCTATCTCCATGCAAGAATGCATATATTAAACTGAACAATTTCCAAGCAAAGAAAATGTAAGAGTGCCGGTAGAACAGAGCAAAGCAAAGCAAAACTTTCTGATAAAACTTTCTGACAAGATGCTTTAATGGGTGGGTAGATCCAGTCAAAAGAAACAGCTGCTTACTATAATTACTAGTTTACCTAACACATTGTTCAACTCAATTCAGCATATGATCAATACTTTCTTCAATAAAATACCAAATCACCATCAATAACTTCATTAAAAGGTAATACAAGTTTATTTTTCATAAAGGAGCTTTTAATGACATTTTAAAAAGCATTTTAAAAACACTACATATTAAATGCGTATTTTGGATTCAGAGGAGACAGTCATCTTCCTTACATACACAATATAGACAGGGACAATTACAGTTCACATAAAGGAAGATAGCTGTAAAAACAAATACTCTTTTAAAAAATACTCTTCAGTATCAGTAAGAACAAAAATGTTGTACAAGTAAAAATGAATTTTATACATGTAAACACAGGTTTTTCAATAAGAAAAAAAATATCATTTTATGAGAGCAGGCAGCTAATAAATATTCAAATTACGCATCAATTTTGCATGCACCATGTTTAAAATATTTAGGAAAAAAGTGACAGAATTTTCATATAACTCATAAGAGCTTGCTAAAGAATATCTCAGTTTTTGTAGCCAACTTAAAATATATCTTATTATTTTATAATTATACACACACAGACACTCAAACCCCACTGAATTCTATGGGATCTTCTCTCTAGAAAAATTATAAAATTATAACATCTTAGTTGCTAAAACACATTCAAAGCACTGTGAACATATTCACTGAGTACTTTATCTTTTTCATGCCATCTCCAAAAGAGGGCATGTCTTCATAAAATAAAATATTTATTTTACATTATTCTTCAATATAAATATTTGACTATATTTCTGAAACGGTATTATATGCATTATAAGGATAAATGCATGATAAATGCAGCTTCATCAACCAAATTTTATTTTATTTTTCAAATTTCAAATTAAATTAGATATTTAATAAGATATTTTCAGGTCTGTGACTTTTTCACTACAATTAGAAAGGAAACAGTAATGTATTGTGCAATTCATATTAATCAAATATATATAATACTTTAACTTTGAAATATTATTGAATGCTAGAATTATTTTCGATAAAATATATACAGTTTAGGACCAAATCAAGACTACCCAATTGACTGGAAAATGGTGGCAGGCAGATTTTTTTAAAAAAGGAAAATGATCTTCAATATAAGCTATACTTACTTCTCATTTGGTATGGCATAACCCAAATAAAATAGTTAAAATCTGCCATAGAGAAATGATTCACATTGCCTTATAAGCCAGAGTTACTGTAGAAAGGTGTGTGGTTTTTGACACTGCAGAAATAAAACTAATAATCACTTATAAATTGCAAGAGTGTTTTATGTGTTTGTATATGCTATTCTGGGGTATCTTTATAAGACATTTTCAAGTTCAAATTATTGAACCAAAAAGCCCAAATTTGTTTTGTAATACTTCATAAAAAGTATCATGAAAAAGAATGGTTTGCAATGTCTTGAATTTTAACTAATACAAACTAATAAACAAAATGCACACAAAGGTATGATTCTAAAGATAATAATTTCTAAAGACACAACTGTGGAAAAATATATATTTTCATATTTAAGCATATATATTTATTTTACTATTTTACCAAAACTGCAAAGATGAATTGTGCATGAGTCTCAAACCAAAATTACTTGCTTTCAATTACCACAGATATATTTCATAAAAAGATGGGAGACAGACAATTATATTTAGATATTTTTAGATGTTTCAGTTTAATAAGAACCAAATTTAAAAATTATTATTTTCAAAATGCTACTTTAATATTATAATTAAGTAGGTATACATTTACTCCCTGCTATATGTTCTGCTCTTTCCATTCAGCTTACATTTTCTTTAGGTTCCTTTAAATCAGCAAGTCATTGTATAGATACTTATTCTCTACACCACTTCCCTTTTGAAACATTAAAGTGACACTGAAACTGACTGCACAAGATTGCATTTTTCTCTTCCTAAACAACTTGAATTGAAAGGTTACTTAGTGTAACAATATTTACTTGCAGAATTGTGTTGTTACCAAGGGTATAATGGATGGTGGCTATGCAGGTTTACGCAAGAATGAGTGAAGCATGAGGCATTAGCCATGTGTTTGACATGTTTCAAATTGCTATAATCCAGCATTAAACACACCCAGCAATTCATGCCATTTCTTGCAGCCATAATCTTGAATAAAGCGTGCACAACCACTTATTATATAAATTAGTATATGACTCCCTGTTATAGTCACAACAGTGCTTTTATGTTTATTTTGCATCAAGATGTGATCTTTTATTTGTACAAATAGCAGGATAAAAAGACATGGCCTCAATTAGACCTCCTTGCTTTTATGATAGGGTGGGAAGAAATTTTAAACTTGTTTATTTTGTTTTCCTCAAAAATTTTGTCATATAAAATGGGACAGTGTTAAGTATTTTTCTCCTTGTGTTACTCCAACACAGCTTTGTTGCCTTTCAGGTTTCTAAATCTGAGAAGGGCCAAGAATTGTTTTGAAAACCAGAAACAATATTGTAAATCAAAGTTCTGAACCCCACTAGGAGACCTAGTGGGAAAAAAGTTGGATTCTTAACAGTAATTTCAATAGCTTTAAAATTACCCCCCACCCCCCACCCCAATGAGGGGAGCTACTGGCTACTGAACAGAAATGGCATGGCAAAGGTGAATAACATCTGATATATACTTCACTACCATATTATAGATTCAGTAAATATTGACTGTCCCTTAAATTTTGAATCTGCAAACTTCCTAAAATGGAATACCTGTCAATTCAGTCTTAAAGACCTTGAAGACAGTTGCCTAGGAACAGATGCTTTGAGATCAGGCAAATGAGTATATCCTGGTTCTATTATTATACATTGACATCCACAACTTGCTTGAAAGGTTAAGACTTCACTAATATTCTTTTTCTTTCCTGATTAAAGCATAATAGTTTAATATTCACAGAAATGAATGAGTTATATGGTAACATTCAAACTGGAATTTAAAGGGCCAAAATATAAGATCCGTATTTCCCAGAGTTCACTCACACTGTAACATCTGTAGCACCATTAAAGGCAAACAAAATGGTTCTGAAATGGGAGATTTTGAAAACAATTTGTCATATAATGTGCACAGATTCACAGATGTTTGAATTGACGAACGCACTCTAGTGTAGTTTGGGTTAAGTTTAAGTTAAAACTAAACAAACTAAGACATATTTTTCTCAGTCAAAGGCCAAGTAGCTTATACCATTCATTAGCAGCCTCTTTACAACAAAGATTAAACATTTTATAAATGATTATAATACATTTATATATTATAGTTTATTAGTAGGTTTGATAAACTTTAGTTGCTATTACATATTTTAATATATTATTTATGCATAACAAATTACAATAAAAGCAAGAATTAATCATTTTATATTATAACTGCAATGTCAATAAATGTCCAGAATTCAGTGGGACTAGAAAAATCCCTGATTTTAAGAATGAAGTCAGATATAAATGTCTCAGGATAATATTGCTGGATCCAATCTGAGTCAATCACTGGGACCAGAGGTTTAGTTTTCCAAATTTTTGGACTTATGCTAGAGCCCATTCTCAGGTAACTTCTCTCTCTCCAATCAGTGTTTTGACTTACTTCCTTTTTACTATCATTTCTAAAATTCTCTTTACTGATAACATTTTAGAAATACAGTATGAGATTCTCTAATATCTGTTATGTACAGCAAAATCTACACACAGAGAGATTTAATTAATAACTGACACAACAAAGGATACATTTTGATAATTAGTGTGGGCCAGGGATATTTATGATTTTATTATATATATAAATGTTGCTATATATGAAATAACAGACATCGAACAAGCTTCCCCTTTTTATTTGAACGTAGAATGTATTTTGAAGCTATTCCTAAGAATAGACATAACTGACTATACTGTGTATTGGCTGGTGGACATTAACGTATTATGCAGATCCACAGATAAATGAAGAAAACTGCCATTCTTAAAAGTCTGAAATTACATCTGAATAACTGTGTACAGATATGGATACAAACGTATATGTGTGCATACAGAAATCTACAAATATTAGCTAAATTAAACTAGAGAGAGCCATTTGCTTAAGGAGGCTTATATAGATTTAATAGAAATCATGATCTTAATATGTGAAAGGGTCATGTGTTTGCAGATGCCTGACAGGATGCCCTTACACTACAATCACCCAGCCAAGCTAGTCAGTTTTCAACAGATGGAGTTATATATCCAGATGCAATTAGCCATTTTGAATCCCACAAGTAAAATACCACATAGTTTTCTCTATAATTGTAATTGTTTTGCAATGCAGAAGAGAATCTATGCAAGCAATTCTTATCCATCTGAAATATAAGCCTGCTGCTTTTAAGTCACCTTTTACTGTTCTCATATTTTCTTGTATGCATCTACATACAAATTTGGGTCAATGGAGTTAGGTATTTTGGAAAGGGTTTTATTTGAATGCATAATTGCATCAACCTGTGGAGTTTTTGTCATTTCCATATCACAATTTGATCCGGTGTAAACCAAATTCATGCTGCATTTTACAAAAGGGGAAATAGTGGCAACAAAAAGATGTAATTTTCAAAACTAAAGTATTCAATATAGCCTTAATTTAAATCAACAGAGTAAAATTAAGTTTCTGTCCAAAACTATAAATACTAGCATTTAAAATGTTTTGACTATTTCTGTTCCCTAGCAATAGAATACTATGTGAAACACTCAGCAGAATATACTAATGAATTTTAATGCAAAAGAGTGACTCATAAAGTCGCTTACTAGTTATAGTGTAATAAAACTAGTGGATCCAATTTAATAGCAAACCTGTAGTCATATAAATGTTTCCACCTACACCGATTAGGTTAAAATAGATGTATTACAAAGCATTATAGTTTAGGATTATTTCCAAGCAAAAATACACATAATTGTGTTTCAGAAACATGCAAGGATTGTTCTCAGAGTAAATGA
>BHFT01009071.1:0-43867 GCA_004320025.1 Laticauda laticaudata
AAGTTCATCCGTTCACAAAGTTTTGTGCAGCTCAAAACTTCTTGTGCGGATGAAATCACAGTGGACGGATGCTCGAGCGATAGAGTGTATGAAACACGTATGCAATGAGTACACCATGGATGCATCGCGTTTTCCAATGGATGGCAAGCTTTTTTTTACATTTTACATCCTCTTTGCATCCGTTAAGTGCAGTGGGACAGGGCCTTTACAATTCTTAGTTGACGTCTTGTGGGTTACTCTGGGCAGGATTTTTGAGCCTGTTTAAGCTGTGATATTTTCTCACATGATCTCAGTTGCACTTTGCTCAGAAGCTGCTCAAGGGAGAGGGCGTGATTTCTGAGGAATTCTTATCCTTTGCAAAAGAAACAATCCATTTCTTTCTGGTGAACTTTTGGGAATGTTGTGAAAAGATCAGACATTCAGAGCAAGGGCAAAATGATTCGAGGAAGAATGCTTTCACCCTGTATCAACTTGATTTCCTTGTAACATTGAGTGAAAATGATTTGGTTTCCATCAATGGACTACTGTTCCAGACAAATAATTTCTCTGCTCAAAGCAGATGCTGGTTCAATGAACAAGAGATGAATAAATAACATGAGTTTCTATGCTTTGTGGCATATTTCAGATGCCCTGAAAAATATGTCATGATCCCATAAACATTTGAGTATAATGTTTTGAAGAGCCTCATTCTCAGGAATGTTTTCCTCTTACTAACAAGCAAAATGGTGGCTCTTGGGAATGCCTTTCTTATTTGCTTTCTGGCTGGCTTGCTTATTTGATTGTTTGTTTGGTTTTTATCCTACATTTATAACTTTATAAGTAACTCAAGGCAGCAAACATATTTAATACTCTTTCCTCTTTTCTCAACAACAACCCTATGAGGTGGGTTGGACTAAGAGAGAGAGTAAATGGCCCAAAGTCATCCAATTGGCTTTCATGCCTTAGGTGGAACCACAACTCACAGTGTCCTGGTTTCTGGACTAGCAACTTAATCACTACACCAAAGTAGCATTTTCCTTCCCTTCCTTTCCCTTCTTCCAGTCTCTCTCACTTTCTTTTTTTTTTCTTTTCCTTTCCTTCTTTCAGTCTCTCTCACTTTCTTTTCTTTTCCTTTTCTTTTCTTCCTTTTCTTTTCCTTCCCTTCCCATTTCAGTCTCTCACTTTCTTTTCTTTACCTGTCCTTTCTTTCCTTTCCCTTCTTTCAGTCTTTCATTTTCTTTTTCTTTTCCTTCCCTTCTCTTCCCTTCACTCCTTTCAGTCTCTCTCGCTTTCTTTTCCTTTCCTTCCCTTCTTTCAGTCTCTCTTGCTTTCTTTTCTTTTCCTTTCCTTCCTTTCCTTTCCTCCTTTCCTTTCCTTCCCCCTCCCTTTCCCTTCTTTTCCTTTCCTCCTCCCCTCCCCTCCCCTTTCTTTGTCTTCCCTTTCCTTCCATGTGATGAGACCATTCTGTCAGAACTGGCAGTCAGCAATTCCTGATGGCCTTGAGATACACTGCACTTCAAGTCCTACAGAATCTAGACAGCATCTGCAATGAGACTGAACACAAACTCAGTCAATCAATCAATCAATTTATAATCCATGTCCAGTGAAGTTAAACAATAACAACTGCAACTCAGAAGTATTGGAAGAGTCCAGGTCCAGTTCCAACCTGGGAATAAAAGGGAGGCTGATTGGAAAGAAAAAAATCTGCTTGTTGGTGAACAGAATCATACACAAACATAGCATGCAGTTCTGGGACAGCTGACAAAATGAACAGAGTGGGTTTTTAAACCTTTCTGATTTCTATGTGATTGTGTAGGGGATCATGGCTGGCTTTATAGGCAAGAGGGAAAATGCAAATCCTAGGTGTTTGTCTGATCTAATCTTGTCTTGCGTAATTGCTTTTCTGGAGTTTTGGATGATCCAGTCTTTCTAAATGGATTACCAAATCTGCCTTTCTAAAAGCTGCCCTCCTCAGTTTCTGCTTGGGGCAGGGAGACTGGTGCTGGTTTCTGTTAGGGGAAATATTCTATCCTGCTTTTTTAATATTCCCCAAAATAATTCATTCCCTAGGAGGGTGGGTGGGTGCTAATGTTCCACAGAAGAGCAAGCTCAATATGACCAAGACGATATAAACAGGAATACAAAAATGACCGAAATGGGAGAATGGAAGAAAATACAGTGAAACAGTCTAAAACACAAGAGGTCAATATAGTAAAAGTTGAGTACAGTCCAAGAAAAGAAATGAAATTTCTTATGAACCCTTTCCTGGAAAATAAATACACACGCCACATCTTTGTAGGAAAGGATTCTTTGCTGAGCACTTTCCCCTCCCCATCCAAAATCTCAAAAGTAAACTTGTTGGCCTGCCTCCCCCAAAGACCCAGCCATGCGGAGTCCCTTGGCAACAGCAGCATCCTAATTCCCTTTGTTGACTGTAGAGTTCCCAAACAAGCGGGAGAGTTTTCTGTTTAATTCTCTCATCCATTGCTCTGAGCACGTGTGAGGTAATTAGAAGCAGAGCTGACCATAAATATACTAAAAATATTAGAGGAGTAATAAATTAGCCGTCTCCATTCATCACTGCCAGGAGATACCTTCTCCCATCCTGACTTAACTTCTCAGGCACTTCCAAAGAAGGACAAAAGGTCACAATGGATAAATGCAGCCACGTCAGCCTGCATGAATTTTCTTTTTTAAAAACTTACTTTCCTTTTTCCAGCTTGACAATGTAGTGTGTGCACGCCCACGATTATGTGCTTCTCAAGATCTGTTGGTGATAGGCTTTCAAAAGAGAGAGATTGAGGCTGGTGCTCTCTCCTATCTCAAGAGTGTCAAATTCAAGGCCCAGGTGCTGGATCTGGCCCACGGGATGCTTAGATGTGGACTTCAGGGCCACCCTGAAAACAGCAAAGGAATGGCCTGTGGTGCCTGTGCTAGTGAAAATGGAGCTCGGGAGAGGGTTGCAGGAGGCCATCGCAGCTGAAAACGGAGCTCGGGAGCCTGTTTTTGCTGGCAGTGCCAAGGCCACCTCAGGCACCCCTGACATGAATGAACAGTGAGCTGGCCACACACACACAGGTCAAGGTCAAACACAATCCTGATGCGGCCCTCAATGAAATCGAGTTTGACATCCTTGTCCTATGTCCATTTTTTAAAATAAAAATTTAATGCTCTTGCTGGATCTTATATTTGAGGCTGATTTTAACCATGTTATTGTTATGTAGGTACCGATGAGTCAGTATGAAATGCTTGTATCCACCTCTGTTCGACTTTTGGCTCTATTGTTTAAATTATCAAAAGGGATTAATTGTTTTATAAAAATGTATTAAATTTCAACAAAAGATAAGATATGGGTAGTCCTTGAGTTATAACCATTTGTTTAGTGACCATTCAAAGTTAACAACAGCGCTGAAAATATTGACTTATGACCATTTGTTCACACTTACGACTCTTGCAGCATCTCCTGGGTCATGTGATCAAAATTTAGTTGCTTAGCAATGAGCTCCTATTTAAGATGGTTGCAGTGTCCTAGAACCAAATGATTACCTTTTGTGACCTTCAGACAAAGAATGGGAAAGCCAGATTCATTTTACAACTGTGTTCAACAAATGCAGTGATTCACTTAACAACTGTGGCAAGAAAAATTTTGAAGAAAAATTCACTTAGCACCTGTCTTCCGAAGCAACAGAAATTTTGGGCTCAGTGGTGGTCGTACATCGAGCACTGCTTGTATCACGTGCCAGCACCTAGAAGGCAATGCCCCCCCATGCCCCTATGCATGCGCACGCAATCCTCACCCACCCACCCCCTGCCGCCCTCACCTGCACTGCGCCTCATAGGTGATTTTCAGCGTATTTGAGGCCTTTTTTGGCCTCCCAAAGGCTTCTGCAGGCTTTGCAGGCTGAAAACTAGCCCCATTTCATCACTTCCGGTATTTTCGGAAAAACAGGAAGTGACAAAACAGGGCTAATTTTCAGCCTTCAGAGGCCTCCCTTAAGACTTCTGAGAGGCTGAAAAAGGTCTCAAACCTGCAAAAAATCAGCTGTGAAGCATGTACATGCGCAGTGAGGTAAGTTTGCCTGCAGCTTGCATGTCGGCACAAATGCCATAGGTGGCACGCATGCCATAGGTTCGCCATCATGGGTTTAGAACATTGTCTGATTGAAGATTCCTCGTTTGATTTTTTAAAAAAGGTGACCATTACGTTGTTTTATTATATACTATACAAAAGTGGGATAGATTGCATCACCACCAGATGGATTTGCAACTGGCTGACAAACTATACTTAATGGGCCTAAGTATACATGGAAGTAAGCAGTGGAGTGCCACAAGGTTCTGTTTTAGGCCCAGTACTCTTCAATATTTTCCTTAATGACTTAGATGGGGGAATAGAAGGGGAACTTACCAAATTTGCAGATGATACTAAGCTGGCAGGAATGGCTAACACTCAAAAAAATAGGCTCAAGATCCAGATGGATCTTGACAGACTAGAACACTGGGCCATATCTAACAAAATGAAATACAATGTAGAGAAAAGTAAAGTCCTGCACTTAGGCAAGAAAAGCCAAATGTACATTTATAGTCTGGGTGTAACCAGGCTCAAGAGCAGTAACTGTGATAGCTATCTTGGAGTCTTAGTGGATAACCAGCTAAATAGGAGCCAGCAGTGTGCAGCAGCAGCCAAAAAAGCCAATGCAATCCTAAGTTGCATTAACAGAGGGATACAATCGAGTTCAAGTAAGGTACTAATGCCACTCTGTAAACCCTTAGTAAGACCACATCTAGAGTACTGCATCCAGTTTTGGTAACCACACTATAAGAAAGATGTTGAGGCTCTAGAAAAAGTGCAGAGAAGAGTATCTAAGATGATTAGGGGACTAGAGGCTAAAACATACAAAGAACTGTTATAGGAACTGGGCATGGCTGGTCTAGTGAGGAGAAGGTCCAGGGGAGACTTGATAGTCATCTTCCAATATTTGAGGGGCTGCCACAGAGAGGAGAAAGGGGCCAAGCTATTTTCTAAAACACCTGTAGGCCAGAAAAAGAATAATGGACGGAAATGGAACAAAGAGAGATTTAACCTGGAAATAAGAAGAAACTTTCTGACAGGGAGAACAATCAACCCAAGGAACAGCTTTTGCCTTCAGAAGTTGTGGGAGCTTCATCACTTGAGACTTTCAAGAAGAGATTGGATTGCTATTTGTCAGAAATGGTATAGGGTCTCCTGCTTAGGCAGGGGTTGCACTAGATGACATACAAGGTCTCTTCCAACTCTGATTATCTGTAAATCTATTTGCCAGAGTTTGGATTCTGAAGCTTCATTTGGCCTTGGCTTGCTTGATTTGCTTTATAGCCCTGAAAGAGCATCATGAAAGGGTGAAAAAGATGAGCGCATAAACAAAAACTACATAGATCTGGTTAATGTATAAACCCACATTCCCTAGGTCTCGTTAACTTTTCAATTTCAGACATGGCAGCAGTTGTGGAAGACTACTCAAAAAGCTTGATTCCCCCCACCCCCTTTTCCATTTTCCCAGAAACCAAATGAAGAAGAGTTTTATGTGCTGAAATGATTTGGAAAGAGTGAGGCTCTGTATGATGGGAATGTCCCTCGTTCTGTTCGGAGTGAGTCAGGTTGGAAAAACAAGACAACCACACTTTCGGCTCTTGTCTGTGTTTACATACCAGAGCGAACGGAATTCTCCTCTTGACTCCCGCTGTGCATTCCTACAGCACTTCCATATGGTTGGAATATTATTTAATCACCAGCAAATGTCAGGATGTCACCAAGGGAAAGTTTGCAGCCGGAGAGGAAGCGATCACTTCTGGGGCAAGGAAATCGGAGGAAGGTGACCCAAGGAAAAGAAAGAATTTAGGATTTGAATCCAGCCCATCACTTTATGGGCACCTTGGCTTTTCTCATGATCTATTGCTGTGTTTCTCAACCTTGGCGGCTTGAAGATGGGTGGAGTCCAACTCCCAGAATTCCCCACTGCAAGGAATTCTGGGAGTTGAGGTCCACACTTCTTCAAGCTGCCAAGGTTGAAAAACACTGGTGTATTGAAGACCCCTAGAACTTTTGAGTCGTTGGCTCTTTGTTCGTGTGTGTGTTGTGTGAATCCTCCCTCCCTCCTTCCTTCCCTCCCTCTCTTCCTTCCTTCCATTCTCCTCCTTTCTTCCTGTTCCTTCCTTCCCTCTCTCTTCCCTCTTCCTTCCTTTCCCTCCCTTCCTCCATCCCTCCCATTCCATTCCCTTCCTTCCCCCCTCCCTTTCCTTCCATTCTGTTCCCTCCCTCCCTCCCTTTTACTTCCTTCCCCTCCCTTTCTTATTTTCTTTTTCTTTTCTTTCTTTCTTTTTCTTTCTCTTTCTTTTTCTTTCCCACCCATGTACACCAATCTGAATTCTTGGTAAGTTCTACACTAGCTAGGAATTTAACTGGCAAAGCACTCTTATGGGAATCAAAGCTCACCTGCCTGCTTTTTCTGCGCAGTTTTATCTGATAAAACGTGTAATTCCAGCGTTATATGCTTCTGACCTTTGATGCAACATGTGGGATCTCTGCTTCCCCTGTGCGCACACATGAATTGGGGGAGGGGGCGTTATTATATTACCTTCTTCCTGGTGATAGCATTTTGACAAGTCTTGTTGTTGATATTCAGTTGCTAAGTTGTGACCCCATTGACCATAACATGGCAGCGCCACCCTTACGTGTCCTCCACTGTCTCCCAGAGTTTGCCCAAATTCCTGCTCATTGCATCAATGACTCTGTCTAATCATCTCATCCTCGGCTGTCCCCTTCTCCCTTTTCCTTTCATCTTTCCAACATCAGGGTCTTTTCCAAGGAGTCCTCTCTTCTCATTCGGTGGCCAAAAGATTTAACCTTCAGCTTCAGGATCTGGCCTTCCAAAGAAGAGTCAGAATTGATTTCCTTTAGGATTGACCAATTTGATCCCCTTACAGGCCAAGGGACACCCAAGAATCCACAAAATCAAAATCTGTCATTTGTTCTTGTGTTCGTGCAATGTTTTTCAAACTTGTCCCAAAGGTGCTTTATTTTCAAGGGGCAACTGGACTTTCTGGTTTTTCTTTGAAGACATTTTGCTTCTCATCCAAGCTTCTTCTTCAGGAAAGTTAATATGTCCTTTCCCCACCATCCAGTCAGAGCTGGAGAAGCTTCTTGGATAAGAAGTGAAATATCTTCAAAGAAAAACAAAGAAGTCCATTGCCTCTTGAAAAAGCACCTTTGGGACAACCATGACCTGGGTGACTGAGAACCTCCATAGATGTTTTTCAAACTTGGCAGCTTTAAAATATGTGGACTTCAATTCCAAAAATTCCAGAAATTGAAGTCCATGCCTCTTTAAGTTGGCCAGTCTGAAAAACATGCAGAAGTGCAACTTGCAAACAGGTGCAGATGATTTGAGTGAATGTGTCTATCTCTTGCCCATACAGGTAGTCCCAACTTATGACTGGTTACTTCAGGACTCTTCAAACTTGACAACTTTAAGACTTGTGGACTTCAACTCCCAGAATTCCTCCTTCAATCATGTTAGCTCAGGAATTCTGGGAGTTGAAGTCCACAAGTCTTAAGCTTGCCAAGTTTGAAGACCCTTGGGTTACTTGATGACCATTCAAAATCCACATATTCAAAAGCTACTTACAAAAATCTGATGTTGCCTTCCCTGCTGTGTTTGCTTAATGACCATTGCAAAAAAGGTTATAAAATTGGGTCAGTAACAGAGTGTCCCACTTTATGACTGTCATGACCTACAAGTGCAAGCTCAATTATGGTCATAACTCGAAGATCATCTGTGTCTTAAATTGGCCTGTCCCCACCCATATTGGCTAGGGATTATGGTTCTTGTGATTTCATTCGTTCATTCATTCATTCATTCATTCATTCATTCATTCATTCATTCATATAAACCTTTCTAAACCTCTCAATAGCCAAAGTTATCTGATGGTAACACTAAAAATACATAAAATATGAACAAAAATAGATACAATACAACAATTACAAAACTCAGATCAAGCAGGCAGCTGCAAGGCAATTATTCAGAATCTAAAGCAATATACAGCAATATAAATGCAGGTAACATCCAGTTGAAAGCCTGTGAAAAGGCCTTGGGAAATAGGTCTTTACTTGGGAGTGAAATAAGGTGAATGGGGGGGTGCCTTGTTAGCATCTCTGGGGATGAATTCTACAAATGGGGTGTCACCTCAGATAAAGGTCTCCCCTTATAAAGACACATTTCAGCTCCTTCGGTGAGTAGATCACATCAGATTGGACCAATTTTGGAAGACAGGCCTAAGCACTAGCACCATAGCTTAGACTTTTATTATGTTATTTAAGTCTCTACTTTTCCTCTGAGAGCTGGTTGGGGAATTCTGGGAGTTGAATTCCTCCAGAAGTTGTAAATGCTTCAACACTGGAAGTTTTTAAGAAGAGATTGGATAATTATTTGTCTAAAATAGTATAGGGTTTCCTACCTAAACAGGGGGTGGACTAGAAGACTTCCAAGGTCCTTCCAACTATTCTGTTCTATTCCATTCTATTCTATTCTATTCTATTCTATTCCATTCCACTCCATATTCTATACTGTTCTGTTCTATCCCATTCCATTCCCTATTTTATTCTATTCTATTCTATTCTATTCTATTCCATTCCATATTCTATTCTGTTCTGTTCTATTCCATTCCATATTCCATTCCATTCCATTCCATTCTATTCTATTGTTCTGTTCTGTTCTGTTCTGTTCTGTTCTATTCCATTCCATTCCATATTCCATTCCATTCCATTCCGTTCCATTCCATTGTTTTGTTCTGTTCTGTTCTATTCCATTCCCTGTTCTATTCTATTCTATTCTATTCCATTTTCTATTCTATTCCATTCGACTCCATTCCACTCCATATTCTATTCTGTTCTGTTCCATTCCATTCCCTATTTTTTTCTCTTCTATTCCATTCCATTCCATTCCATATTCTAGTCTATTGTTCCATTCCATTCCACTTCATTCCCTATTCTATTCCATTCCCTGTTCTATTCCATTCCATTCCCTATTCTATTCCACTCCATTCCATTCCATTCCATATTCTAATCTATTCTGTTCTGTTCCATTCCATTCCATTCCATATTCTATTCCGTTCCATTCCATTCCATATTCTAATCTATTCTGTTCTGTTCTGTTCCATTCCATTCCACTCCCTATTCTATTCCATTCCATTCCCTATTCTATTCCATGCCCTATTCTATTCCATTCCATGCCCTATTCTGTTCTGTTCCGTTCCATTCTCTATTCTATTGTATTCTAATTCTATTCTATTCTATTGTTGTTCTGTTCTATTCCATTCCATTCCGTTCCGTTCCATTCTATTGTTCTGTTCTGTTCTATTCCATTCCATTCCACTCCATTCCCTATTCTATTCTATTCCATTCCCTATTCTATTCTATTCCATTCCACTCCATTCCATATTCTATTCTGTTCTGTTCCATTCCATTCCCTATTTTTTTCTCTTCTCTTCTATTCCATTCCATTCCATATTCTATTCTATTCTATTCCATTCGACTCCATTCCATATTCTATTCTGTTCTGTTCCATTCCCTATTTTTTTCTCTTCTATTCCATTCCATTCCATATTCCATTCTGTTCTATTCTATTCTGTTCTGTTCCATTCCACTCCATTCCCTATTCTTTTCCATTCTATTCCATTCCCTATTCTATTCCATTCCATTCCCTATTCTATTCTATTCCATTCCCTATTCTATTCCATTCCATTCCCTATTCTGTTCTGTTCCGTTCCATTCTCTATTCTATTGTATTCTAATTGTATTCTAATTGTATTCTAATTGTATTCTAATTGTATTCTATTCTGTTTTGTTCCATTCCATTCCATTCCATTCCATTCCCTATTCTATTCTATTCTAAAGTCTACACTTGCTGCCTGGGAGTTCTGAGTGTTGAAATCCATGTATTCTTTCAGGGGAATTCTGTGAGTTGTCGTCCACACAATTTGACTAGGGGAGTTTGGCAGACTAGGAATTCTGGGAATTGAAGTCCATACATGCTGACTTGGGAGTCTGGCAAGTTGGAATCCTTGCATACTGCCTGGGGAATTTTGGGAGTTGATGTCCAGCTATCTTTAAGCTGCCAAATTTGCAAAAAATATTGTCCTAACTATTCAGAAAGTTTCCGTGCATTGATGTATATGTGTGTGCACTAGGCAGTATCTTGTTTTGCCAGCACAACTGCATACTGGATTCAGACTTTCCCCTGTAACCCTGAGGCTGCTGTCAGAATTAGAGCTGGCTCTCTCACTGATCTTGCTGTCTTCCCTGGAGGAGCCTGTTTACCTGCTATCTCAGGTGCAAGTTTAGAGGACTGTTTTGATTAGGATCATGTATGCAAAGACCAAAGCATCTCTCCCTTTGCATTTGTGGGGCCTTGTTTTTACTTTGGGTGGATTGTTATTTGACAGAAGAGTTTCAAAATAAGCGCCATCCATACATGGTTTTTTTGCACCATTCCACTGAATAAATTGTTCTCATTATCAGTAAATCTCTCCTTAGTTCTAGTTCGCTTCTCTCCATGATTAGTTTCCATCCATTGCTTCTTGTCCTGCCTTCAGGTGCTTTGGAGAATAGCTTGATCTTCTTTGTGGTAGCCCCTGAGATATAATAGATAATAGAATAGAATTTTTTTCTATTCTAGTCTTGGTGCAAATACATGTAAAAGAAAAGATACATTTGTCAAGAGTCAAAAATCATAAGGTGCAACAGTTAATGATAGTCATAGGGTACAATAAACAATCAAATCACACTAGATATTGGAACTCTGCTGTCATGTGGCTCCTAATCCTTCTTTCATTAAATAGACAAACCCAATTCTTATACAGACTTATACAGATTAACAGAGTTGGAAGGGACCTTGTAGGTCATTTAGTCCAACTCACCACCCAAGCAGACCCTACACCATTTCTGATAGATGGCAGTTCAATCTCTTCTTGAAAGCCCCCAGGGATGAAGCTCCCATCACTTCCAAAGGCAACTTCAGCTCTATTGGTTGATTGCTCTTACTGTCAGAAAACTTCTTCTCATTTCCAGGTTGAATCTTTCCTTGTTCAGTTTTGATCCATTATTCCTTGTCTGGCCTTCAGGTACTTTGGAGAATAGCTTGACTCTTTCTTCTTTGTTGCAGCCCCTGAGCACCCTGCTATCATGTCACCCCTGGTCCTTCTCTTCACTAGACTAGCCAGGCCCAGTTCCTGTAACTGTTCATTGTATGTTTTAGACTTCAGTCCCCTAATCATCCTGGTTGCTCTTCTTTGCAGTCTTTCTAGAGTCTCAACATCTTTTTTATGTTGTGGCGACCAAAACTGGCTGCAATTCCTCTTTTACATAAATTGAAACCTTAAGCAAAATAGACTGGGAATGTACAGTCATACTATGCTTGTTTGAAAAAGAAAAGGTAAATTAAAGATAACCCTTCCCCAAAGCCATGATTAATCTAAAAAAAAAAACATTTTTGCAGTCTTAACACAGTCTATGATTTACAACCATTTATTTAGTAATGTTCAAAGGTAGAACACTAAAAAAAAGTGACTAATGACCGTTTTGGAAACTTATGTATCTTTTCTTTTATGTATACTGAGAGCATTTTCACCAAAGACAAATTCCTTGTGTGTCCAATCATACTTGACCAATAAATAATTCTATTTTATTCTATTCTGACTTTTGCAGCATCCTTGTAGTCATGTGATCAAAATTTGGGCACTTGGCAACTGACATGTGCTTATGACGGTTTCAGTGTCCCAGAGTCTTGTGATCCACCTTTCATGATGTTCTGACAAGCAAAGTCAATGAGGACGCCAGATTCACTTAACAATGTTACTAGCTTGTCACTTAATGTTACTAACTTAACAACTGCAGTAACTTACTTAAAAACAAACAGAATAACAGAGTTGGAAGGGCCTTTGGAGGTCTTCTAGTCCAACCCCCTGTTCAAGCAGGAAACCCTATGGCATTGTGGCAAGAAAGGTCATAAAATGGGGGCAAAACTCATTTAAGAGTGTCTTAAGGCACTTAAGCTCTGTCTTGCTTAGCCACAGAAATTCGAAAGTGGAGGCTTTACCCATTAACCCATCCTGTGCTCGTTTGATTGAAAAATAAAACTTAAATTGAAGTTAAGACTTCCCCACAGGCATCGTTAATCTCAACAACAAGCATTTCTGCAGTCCTTTCAACATAAAGAGATCAAGCTCCCTGCGAAGTCAACTCAGCTTCACGTTATTTCACAGACAATCCAGGTCGCTTTCTTAAAAAAAAAATAAAATAATATCCCAGTGGTTTGCCTTGCCTTTTTTTTTTTTAAGAGNCTTAAAAAAAAAATAAAATAATATCCCAGTGGTTTGCCTTGCCTTTTTTTTTTTTAAGAGGCCGTTTGGGCTTCCCAAGTCTAGCCTCCAGCCCTGAGATTTTATTTATTTATTTATTTTGTCAAGCGATTATAAGATAACAAAAGCTGGGGGACCCAACCCGATATACTTATGCATTTATTCATGAGGGAAACAGTTACCGCGGCCCGACTCTGAGGCGAGGCGTGTTTCGGGCCCCTGCGCCAGCTGAGGCGGAGATGACGGAAACCGCGCGGGCTGCGATTTCATCATGCGAAAGGCCGCGCCTGCTCCTCGGCCCGCCTTCGCCGCGCCGCTACTCCATGCCGGGGCTCTTAAGCGTCGCGGTCAGCCGCCTCACCCTCATCCGGAGCAACAGCAGCAGCACCCGACTTTTGCCCGGCGTCTCGCTCCACGCAGCCCGCTCCTTCTCCTCCTCCGCCAGGCCCCGGCCCAGCTTTCGCCGCCCGACCCCGCCGTATCCCGGCCCCGGCGTCAGCATGGACGGACCCGCCGCTGAAGCGCTCCTGGCCCCGCTCAGGCAGGCGGTGAGGCAGCAGGGAGAGCTTGTTCGAAAGTTGAAGGATGAGGAGGCTCCTCAGATGGACGTGGACAAAGCTGTGGCTGAACTCAAAGCTCAGAAGGGCATCCTAGAGGCCAGGGAGCTGGCTCTGCAACCCAAGGATGATATTGTGGACAGGGTCAAAATGGAGGATACCTTGAAACGGAGGTTTTTCTACGACCGAGCATTCTCCATTTATGGAGGAGTGAGTGGCCTGTATGACTTTGGTCCTGTGGGTTGCGCTTTGAAGAACAACATAATACAAGCCTGGAGGCAGCACTTCATCCAGGAAGAGCACATTTTTGAGATAGATTGCACCATGCTCACGCCCGAAGTTGTCCTGAAGACCTCCGGGCACGTGGACAGATTTGCAGACTTCATGGTGAAAGATCTAAAAAGTGGAGAATGCTTCCGAGCTGATCACCTCCTGAAGGCCCATTTGCAGAAGCTGATGTTGGACAAGAAATGCACTGTGGAGAAAAAGATGGAAATGGAGAATGTGATCACGCAGCTGGACAACTACAGGCAGGAGCAACTTGCAGATCTGTTTGTCAATTACAAGGTGAAGTCCCCGCTAACAGGAAATGAACTCACCGCTCCGGTATCTTTCAATCTTATGTTCAAGACCTCCATTGGTCCAGGAGGAAATATGCCTGGATACTTGAGGCCAGAAACCGCACAGGGAATCTTTCTAAACTTCAAACGCCTTTTGGAATTCAACCAAGGCAAACTGCCTTTTGCTGCTGCTCAGATCGGCAATTCTTTCCGGAATGAAATCTCTCCTCGCTCAGGTCTCATCAGGGTCAGGGAATTCACAATGGCAGAAATCGAACATTTTGTGGACCCCAGTGAAAAATGTCATCCGAAGTTTCAGAATGTAGCCGACCTCCACATCCTCTTGTATTCTTCCAAAGCCCAGACCAGTGGGCAGCCAGCCCGTGTCATGCATTTGGGGGATGCCGTTGAGCAAGGTGTGATTAACAATTCCGTCCTGGGCTACTTCATTGGCCAGATCTATCTCTACCTCATCAAAGTTGGCATCTCTCCAGAGAAGCTTCGTTTCCGGCAGCACATGGAGAACGAGATGGCACATTATGCTTGTGACTGCTGGGATGCGGAGTCCAAAACTTCCTACGGGTGGATTGAAATTGTTGGTTGTGCTGATCGCTCCTGCTATGACCTCTCCTGCCACACCAGAGCCACCAAAGTCCCTCTCGTTGCTGAGAAGCTTTTGAAGGAGCCGAGAATCGCCAACATGGTTCAGTTTGAAGCCAACAAGGGAGCCATAGGGAAGGCATACAAGAAGGATGCCAAGCTGGTGCTGGAGTACCTTGCCACCTGTGATGAGTGTTATATTAGTGAGATGGAGACACAGCTGAGCGAAAAAGGGGAATTTACAATTAAGACAGAAGGGAAAACCTTTCAGGTAACAAAGGACATGGTCAACGTGAAGAGATTCCAGAAAACCTTGCATGTGGAAGAGATTGTCCCCAATGTGATTGAACCTTCCTTTGGCCTTGGGAGAATCATGTACACAATATTTGAGCATACATTTCACATCAGAGAGGAAGATGAACAGCGAACGTACTTCAGCTTTCCTGCTGTGGTGGCTCCATTCAAATGCTCCGTTCTTCCTTTGAGTCAGAACGAGGAATTCATCCCATTTGTGAAGGAACTCTCTGAAGCTCTGACCAGAAATGGGGTCTCCCACAAAGTGGATGATTCTTCTGGATCCATCGGCAGGCGGTATGCGAGGACGGATGAAATCGGGGTGGCATTCGGGATTACAGTTGACTTCGACACCGTCAACAAAACCCCACACACAGCCACCTTAAGAGAACGCGACTCCATGCGGCAGATACGGGCTGAAACCTCAGAACTTCCAGTCTTGGTGGGTGACCTGGCCAATGGCAACATAACCTGGGCTGATGTGGAGGTCAGGTACCCTCCCTTCGAGGGTCAAGAGTCAGGCAAAAAGAACACAATGGAGATCTGAAGCTAATGGCGGAAAGGAAACCTCATCACGAAGTCCACTTTTAATTGTCCACATTAATGGAGGTTTTATGCTATGTATTATTTGACATGGCTTTGTTTGCACACCCGGGCCTCCCCTGGTTATCCAGTCCCTTAATTCCCATCACCAATAACCCCAATTAAAATGGCTTAAAACAGACCAGGTTGTCTTAACAGTTGCTGTCTTAATGTCAGGTCTCTTCTCTGTAAGACATTGATTAGATTGGTTTAGTGCAGGGATCTCCAAGCTTGGCAACTTAGGGGCTTTGGCTCCCAGAATTCCTCAGTCAGCCAAGCTGGCTGGGAAATTCTGGGAGTTGAAGTTCATAAGTCTTAAAGCCATCAGGTGTGGAGACCCTGGTCTAATGGTTAAGACACCAAGGTAGAATCAAGAGTTCAAGTCCCATCTTAGCTATGAAAGCCAGGGTTGTTGGCTAAGATGAAAGTATGCTGGATATGTTTGCCACCTTGAGTTATTTGTAAAAAATAAACGTGAGGTAAAAAATAAAATCAGTTCCTTAATGTTAAAAAAAAGGACTGGGGCTGTGTCCAGTATCCATATAACCCTCCCCCAAGTATCTGTACCCCAGAACAAAGCATCCTGTTAAACTATTGTATGAATATGAAAGTTATTCAACATCCAGCAGCAAAGAATCAGCCTCAAAGGCCGTTTAACAATAGAGCTTTTGAGGGCTTTCCTGAAAATTGGAAGCGAAAAACTAGGGCCAGAGCCGCCATGGAGCAGTGGTTAGATTGCAGAATTGAAGTTGATTCTTCCCATTGTCAGGAGCTCGATCCTGACCGGCTCAAGTTTGACTCAGCCTTCCATCCTTCCGAGGTCAGTAAAATGAGGATCCATATTGCTGGGGGCAAATATGCTGGCTCTGTAAATCACTTAGAGAGGGCTGTAAAAGCTCTATGGAGCAGCATATAAGTCTAAGTGCTATTGCTATTGCCAAAAAGGCTGCAATGTTGTGATCCAAACAGCAATCCTTTTTCACCTGTGTGCCATGGAAAGGCTGGGGCTTCAACTGCTCAGCCTTCCCCTCCCATGGATGACCCTAGTTCTAAGTATCTGCAAGGGAGACTCAGAATTAGTCAGCTGGAGAGTAAAACTCAGCCCCTTTTGAGAGGTGATGCAAAAGATGTGTGGCTTGCATCACTATCCTTTCTCTTTGTCTTGTATTTTTTTTTATTTTTAGTACCTTATATTAAGTACATTTATTAAATATTTCTTACTGAGTAAAAGATAAAGCAAAAGGAAAGAGTCAGTTTGGTTTAGAAAACAAATGACTGGGTTCTAATCTTGCCTTAGGCATGAAAACCAGTTGGGTGACCTTGGGCCTATCACCAGGAGACTTTGAGTTCTAGTCCTGCCTTCGCTATGAAAGCCAGCTGGGCGACTTTAGGCCAGTCACCAGGAGATAATGAGTTTTAGTCCCATCTCAGGTGTAAAAGTCACTTTTAGCTGACCCACCTCAGAGTTGTGAGGAAAATAGGAGGAGGAAGGTGTGATGGATATGTTTGGCATCTTTTGTTATTTATAAAAATAGTAAAAGAGGAGTAGAAATAAAAAAATAAGAAAATGCAAGAAACCGAAAAGAGAAAAAGAAAGAGAAACAGAAAAGAGAAAAAAAAGCCCCCAAAGTTATAAAATACACGAGTGACTTCCGATCTTCTTTTCAACAGATAATTACAGTCTTATTGCTCTTTCTGTCTCTTAAATGTTATATCGCTCCCTTCAGCCTCTCGCTTAATCCATGCCTTTCTTTATCTTCAAATCTATAAATCATTATTTCATTTCTTCTCTCAGCAAAATGTCCATATAAGGCTTCCTGTCTTTCAGAAAAGCCCCCCCCCCCCCCAANGCCCCCCCCCCCCGCAAAACACATCAGTTTTGCCATTTCCATTAATTTCCACCATGCATCCTTCCATTATAGGAATTTTGTTCCGTTGTGTTTTACGGTTGTGCATGCAACAATCTTACTGCACTTACCATGCAAAAAATCAGTCTACCACATGTCTCTTCTAATTCGTTCTCCATAAGTCCCAATAAAAAGAATTATGGTTTCTTGACAATATTAATCTTTAAAATCCTTTGCATCATTGTGCAAATTTATATACAGAATTTCTTAGCCTTCTTACAAATCCACTACGCACGATAAAATATCCCCCTCATTCTTTTTACATTTCCAAAATTGGTTTGAAATAGCTTTATACATTTTTGATATGTTCTCTGGTGTCATATACCGACAATACATTATTTTATAAAAAAAAAAACTCTTTGAAATTCTGACACAGTGTAAATTTAATACCAGTCACTCACAATCTCTCCCAAGTGCCCATTCCTGTTATATCTAAAGTTGATATCAGATTTTTAATCTGTTTTTTTCTTCTTTTTCAAATCTGATATACATTTTTTCAATAATATGTTCAGCACAGCCTCCCATGTATGGATTGTATTACCTAACTTGGTAATAGAATGTCCGCAAGAAAAGAAGCAAGTTCTTAGAGCCATGATGGCGAATCTATGGCACGTGTGCCAGAGGTGACATACAGAGCCCTGTCTGGTCACACGAACCATCGCCCAAGCTCAGCTCCGCCATGCATGCACACACGTACCTCCCACTGGCCAGCTGATCTTCAGGTCTCTGCCATGCATGCGCGGGGAGGGGTATTTGCAGTGAACACGTGCATATGCTAGGCGTGGCGCGTGCATGGGAGTTGTGCACATATTGAATTTTGGAAATGCATACCTGCACGCTTTGGGCAGTCGGTGCTGAAAAGGTTAGCCATCACTGTCCTAGAGGAATAGAAAAAACAAAGAATTCAACTCTGAGCCATAAATATACAGTATTTCAGATTACTACAGGTCTGTGACAATTCACTGCGGGCAACTCACCACACCCAACTTGCCATGGACAAGTTGGGTTGGGACAACTTGCCACAGCCAACTCATTGCGGGACAACTCGCTGAGGGACAAGAGTTAGACGAATATCAAAGAAATGGTGGAATAGAATCATTAAGGAAAGGATGACAAAGGACGGATAGAATGAAATGTGAGTGACAAAAATTAAAATATGATTTTCATTTATTTTAAACAATTGAATTGAATTGTGAAATTCAATTTCAGTGAGTTCTATTCCATCAATACCACTGCCAAACAGCTCTACTGGATCACAGAGGAGAAAATTCAGAGTTGTTGAACTGGCTTTCTTTCAACACTTGATATTTCTTTATTTTTTTGTTTGTTATTTATACACCCACCCATCTTTTAATCAACTCTGGGTGGCTCCCAATCAAAAGATAAAACAACCCATAAAACCACACATTAAAGCATTCAAAACAACAAAGACTTGGCACCAAGTCAGCCGCCTAATGTGCAATTATCTAATCTTATCCCCGCATTTGGGGGAGGGTAAATTAGATTTTGAAAGCTTTACAGAAGGTTAGGAAGGTTGAGGCCTGCCGAAATTCAGGCGGCGGTGTGCATCATAGAACAGGAAGTGTGTCATGGAAAAGTGTCACGCTTTCTAGGATGCGTGCATCAGATGGGGCTGTTGAGGGCAGGAGTGGGGAACGATGGGCCTTTTATAACTTGTGGATTTCAACTCCCAGAATTCCCGAGCCAGCCATGCTGGCTCGGGAATTCTGGGAGTTGTCCTCAAGTCAATAATGAGGCCATTGTCGCCCACCTCTGCTGGGACTAGGAGTGTGCCCGCCTTATCTGACCTGGTAGGAAGGGTAGTTATCCTTACGAATGATGGTCATGCATGTAACCTGGCCTTGTGCCATAGACATAGAGGGCTTTCAAGGTAATGTCCTTAATGTCCCTAATCAAGGCAATTTCAACTCTTGGCGACCAAATAGATTTTTACATTAGAAATCCAATGTCTGCTATCTGTCTATCTGTATCTATCAGTGCCTGCCTGCCTTCCTGCCTCCTATCACTGCCTGCCTCCCTCCTATCACCTGCCTATCTATCTATCTATCTATCTATCTATCTATCTATCTATCTATCTATCTATCTATCTATCTATCTATCGTGACATGGTAGTAGTCTTCCAATATTTAAGGAGCTGCCACAAAGAAGAGGGAATCAACCTATTCTCCAAAGCACCTGATGACAGCACAAGAAGCAATGGATGGAGATTAATCAAGGAGAGAACCAACTTGAGGAGAAATTTCCTGACAGTGAGAACAATCAGTGGAACAAGTTGCCTCCAGAAATTATGGGTGGTCCAACACAGGAGGATTTTAAAGAGAGATTGGACAACCATTTTTCTGAAATGGTGTATGGTTGAACTAGAGATCCCTTCAGGGGTGGGATTCAAAAATCCCAGCAACCAATTCACTACCCAACTGCTGGGTAGACGTGGCCATGGTGGACATGGCCTACCGGAACTTCTGGGAGGGCTGTTTTTCACCTCAAGGGTCCAGAGGCTTCCCTGAGGCCTCCGGGAGGAAGAAAATGGCCTCCACTGTACTCTGGAGGCCTTCCGGAGGCCAGAAAGAGCCCATTTCCAGACTTCTGGTACTTCCAGAAGGCTCATTTCCCCCCTCATAGAGCCTCCGCATGGACCCTGCGCTTACTTGCATTCAAAATGGGCCACATGGAGACTCCTGGGAGGAGTGGGGTGGGGCGGGTGGGGCCAGCTGGTCAGTTCAAATACCAGTTCGGTGAACCAGATGCAAATTTAACATCTGGTTCACCTGAACCAGCCCAAACCGGTAGAATTTCACCGCTGGTTCCCTTACAACTCTGTTTTTCTGTTATTAACCAGAATCAATTTGCAAAATAGCAAGCAAGTGAGGAGGAATACATGCCCTGATGCAAGATAATCCATGGATTGATACTAGTTACTTCACAATTAGTATTTACATCCAAATCTGTCAAAAGTGCAAATTTCCATGGAGTTGTTTCATATTAGGCACTATAGAACTAACCCTGAAATTTGAATGTATGAATGAATGCAATGAATGAATGAATGAATGAATATTTTTCTAGCTGACAGGTTTGGAGCATTAAAATTAAGAGATAAGCAAGGGACGTAAAAATGTAATTCAATGAAGATGTTGTTTATGTTTTCCCAGACTTAGATGTATTAGGCTATTAGGAATGAGAAAGCCTTGCTGATCTACAAATAGAGAGATGGATCATGACTTAATTTTTGTTCTTCATAATGGCTTTGTGTTCTTCTTCGATCAGGACCATGCTTGGTTTCCAAATGGCCTTTGGGATTTATACTTCAAGAAAAAAAAGTGAAACCCAATTTCAATTATCATAACTTATTTACTGGGGTCATAGACCCATATAAAATTATAATTAAAACATTAAGTGATATTAATTTAATTCACCTACACCACGATTGCTTCTGATGGATTTCCCCCCTCTTATTCCAATAAAAAGATGAATTTAGCAGTGATGTTTGGAGCAGGTCTCAAGGCTGGAGGCCATGAATTTCGCCTCGAAGAGGCAAGTGATGACTCAGTTTAATGATGCAATGCTGTCCCTTGAGGTCAATAAGAGGTTTGCATTCACTGAAGAAATCGGGGGAGGGGGGGAGAGGATTTTAACAAAGCCACAAGCACTTGTAAACTACTAGCCAGAGTCTGTCTGTCTGTCTCGCTATCTGTCATCTATCTATTTGTCATCTATCCATCTATCTATCCTCTGCTGGTCTATCCATCCATCGAACAAAAGTTACAAATTTTAATGAACAAAATGAAAAAATTGAAATGTAACAGGGACAATAGATACATTTAGTGCACTTAGATGCCCCCTTAGGAACCTCTTAAATACAGGATGAGGTCAATTTTTTTTACAACCAGTTCTGTGAGCATGGCATGGCTTGGTGGGTGTGGCAATGGAAGCATACTGTAAAATCTCCATTTCCACCCCACTCCTGGGGGAAGGATATTGTAAAATTTCCCTTCCCTTCCCACCACTAACCTGCTTTCCAGCTCCGTTCTCCTGCTCAGGGCAACAAAAGAAGACCCAGCCGATCAGCTGGGACTCAGGAGGCAAGGAATAGATGGGGATGGGGCCAATCATAGATGGTATTTGCCGATTCTCCGAACTATTCAAAATTTCCACTACCAGTTCTCCAGAACTGGTCAGAACCTGCTGAATACCACCTCTGGATGAGGTTCACAGAAGTTAAAGTTAGAATTAAAACTATGAAAATTAGCATCTGAGACAACCGAATTGGGAAAGATACTTCAGACTTTGACAACTCTGTTGATTTTTTTTTTACAATCACGTTTAAAGCGGTTTACATTAAGTTTAAAGTGGTTGTTCACACATGTTGCATTTCATTACATTTGCAGGGGAAAATCAATCATGATGAGGGCTGTGACAACATAAATTTTGGGCTGTAATTGTGGTTGTAAGTGAAGGACAATAGTCTAAATTGATGCAAGATCTTTGCATTCTAGACAGGCCATGATACTGCATTAGACAAAGATCATCCTGGTCACAGTGTCCACCTGACTATCCAGCTCTACTTGGAGTCTAGGGTGATCTCCAAGTTATTGTTCCCTCAATATTAGTTCCTTCCCTGTGAAATAAGTCTGGAGCAGACCAGGAATCACAATGGAAATATAGCAAGTCGTTTTTGTTTGGCTTTTATTTCCACCTCCTAATTTATGGTTCAAAATATTATGCAAATCCAGAGAATGGATTAATTCCATACCCTGATTAAGTGTATTATGGGAACCCAGCTCCAGCATCTATACTTCTGCTAATTTTGGAGGATCCAGAATAGATTAAGATTACAATTTGCAACTCAATGAAAGAGTAACAGAATTGGAAGCGTCTTCTAGTCCAACTGCCTGTTCAAGCAAGAGGCCCTATACCAGGGGCGTCAAATTCAAGGCCCACGAGCCAGATCCATCCTGTGGGTGCTTAGATCTGGCCTGTGGGGCTGGCGTAAAAACAGAGAAGGTCTTGACCACATCTCTCCCAGCGAAAATGGAGCTTGGGAGGCAGTGGTGGGATTCAAATTGTTTTACCACCGGTTCGGTGGGCGTGGCTTGGTGGGTGTGCTTTGTGAGCATACAGAGACTTTCTTACCTTCTCCTGCACTCCTGCACTCTCTCTGTGTCAGCAACATCTGATCGTCGTGCAATGCAACTGCAGTTGAAAAGCAGGAAATAAAGGTCAGTAAGGAGCCAGGGCAGGTGGGAGGGCCAAGCAGCTGATCGTCGGAGTGAACTAGTTCGCTCCCAGATGATCTTCAGAGCTACCAGTTCGGTCAAACTGGTCCGAACTGGTAGAATCCCACCCTTGTTGGGAGAGCTGCATGTGGCCCTCCCAGTCTCTGTTTTTGGCTGTGATGGCCTCCTGCAGCCCTCTACCAGTGAAAATGCAGCTGGGCCCCCACCTCCATTTTCACTGGCAGAGGGCTGCAGAAGGCCATCCTGGCTGAAAACAGAGTTTGGGAGCTTGTTTCTGCTGGCAGAGCACTCAGTCCACTGGCACTCCCAACATGAGTGATGTCAATCTGGCCACACACCCCACCCCCACCCCAAAAGTCAAATATAACCCTGATGAGGCCCTCAATGAAGTCAAGTTTGCCACTCCAGCCCTATACCATTTTAGACAAGTGTCGAATCTCTTCTTTAAAAACCTTCAGTGATGGAGCACCCACAATTTCTGACACAAGCTGAAACACCCAAAGTAACTACAAAGGCTTCCATATGAGATGCATGCTTGTCTTGACATCAATTACATATTGTATGATATCACCAATTTATCGCACAACTAGTCACCAAGCTGACTATTTTTCAGGGTCAGGATAAAAATATAGGACAGTTATTATGGTAAGTCAAGGACTTAGGATTCAAAAATTACTAGATAGATTCTGATCTTACTGCATAAGACTGACTTTCCAAATTGGCTCTGTTCAAATGCTTTGAACTTCAGTACCATAATCCCCTACCTCATTTACAGTTATGAAAATTGAAGTTCAAATATCTAGTGGGGGTCAAGCTGGAGGAAAGAGAATTAAGTTGAAGTTATCCAATCAGCTGCTAACACCATCGTTCCCCCTCACTCCTCCTCCTCTTCCTTCAATTACATTTTACAACCCAGTGGTCAAACCTCCTTCGCCATGCTGATAGCTTTCAAATACATCAAATATAAGTTCAACAGTTTCTCTGTTTTTGTTAATCTTATTTGTTTTAACCCTCTGATAAACATCAAATAATAGTCACTCATGGCAGAACAATTGTTTGGAATGATTTGCCTTTCTTGATACAGATAAAAGAGGTTAATTTGACTTTAAGAATTCCATTGCTTTGCAGAACACTTTGCTATCGATACGGTCACTGGGCACAAATTAGCACAATTTCCTTCTTGTCTTTAATCAGAAGAAGAGAGAGGAGAGGAAGGGGAAAAAGGAAGAAAATTGGCTAAGCCATTTGGAGCTAAAGCTACAATTGGGAACAACTTCAGTGCTAAAAGCATGAGAAGTTATGGTTTGTTATCTCCAACTCATTGAGCAAATCCACAAGAGACAAAAGGTTTGCAGATCAAATAAATTGGACAACCCTGTTTAGAACGTGACAGCCACACTGCTGGGATAGCCAACATCTTGTTTAAGAAAACAGCTTCTCAACCTGTTTTACTGCAATACCAGAATTTCAGAAATAGACAATTCCAAAACAGGATCTTCATTAGCTCTCTCTTGAAAATGGTATTCTCAATTTATTTTCATGCATGCATTCAACCATTCCGTCAAAGTTTTTCTTGTGGGGAGTAGAAAAATTCGGCTTTCCTTCCCAATGGTTTTCAGTCAATTAAAGGAGAGTATACCTTCAAATTCCTCTTCAAAGAAAATATTTTTGGTGACATTTCTCATAACTGTTCTGCAAGGCATTTGGATATGAGGTGGCCAAGAGGTCTGTATTAGAGGAGATATGATTCTTCAGTGCTTGAAAGGGTGCAATACAGAAGAATGTCAAGATCTATTGTCTACATTACTATGACAAAATGAACTGGCCTCTCAAAGTAATTGGTAGCCTCAGACTGCAATGAACAAGGGCATGCACTCTATTTCGCAGCTACTATGATTGTTGGTTGAGCAGGGTCAAAAATAGACAGAGAAATGATTGAAGCCTAGGAAATAGGCCCCTTGTCAGTCAACAGGAGTGTTGATTTACCACCAGCTTATCAGGTACTTAGGATAAGCACCTTAGGAAAAAGCAATAAATAAAGGCTAGCTCCCACTGGCCGACGGATGCAAAACGTATGCAAAAAGGACACAGCGGATGAGCAAAAGTTCGGGGGTGGCTCCATCCATTGTTATCCACTCTCATAAGTGGCGAAAATTTGCAAAAACAGAACGGACAACAACGGAAAGGAATGGACGGGGGTAGTACATAGCGAGGATGGAAAGCGGATGTTCGGAGGAAGCCTAGCAGATGGAAGCGGATGGAAGTGGATGATACATCTGCAGGGCTTCCGGGGGAGAATAGCGAAGCAGACATGCAGCGGAAGGAGCGGATGTGTAGCAGATGACGCGGATGCATCACAGGCGCCTATAGGATGCATAGCAGATGCATAGCAGATGCGTAGCAGATGTGTAGCGGATGCAAAGCGGTCACTGCGCATGCAGAGAGGATGAATTGCGTCAGCTCTGTGGATATAAAAAGATGCAGCTCACAAGTAGTCACCATTCAGAGGAAAGACCTGCTGCCAGAGACATCTTGAAAGAACACCATGGTTCGACAGTCAGGGAAGAAGAGAAAGCCTGTCTACTCTTGCCAGCCCTGGCCAAGAAGGACAGAAACCACCAATGCCCACCCTGGCACTGGACTTGAAGCTGCTGCTGCTTGCTGCTGGTCCTACTGCTGCTGGTGCTGCTGGTGTTGCTCGTCTGGTGCTTCTCCTGCTGGTCATACTGGTGCTTTCTGCTGCTGGTGCTGCTGGTGTTCTGCCTGCTGCCTGCTGGTGGGCTGTGGTGGACCACGCCAAGGCCCTAAAGCCCAGCTGCTGAAGGCCTTGAAGCCCTGCAGAGGGAAGGAAGAGGCAAAGGCAAGGACGAAGGGAGAGAGGAACAGTACTCCATTTCCGAGGACGCATGAGGAGGAGGAGCTGGAATGGCTGAGGGAGAACAAGTATCTCTGGAGAAAGGGCCACAGACTGTATCGGGACACAGAAGAAGTCAAGGCAGCGTGGAGAGACCAAGGCACAAGAGCCTGGGCTACACTGGCAGATGTACTCCTGGGATGGTGGAAGCGCATGCACACCTGGATGGCAAGCTGCACCTGACAGAAATCTGGCTAGGCCGCTGTCAAGTCACTGACCGGAGAGATGTACGTCAATGGCCAAGTGGCAGTTCCTGGAGGGTGGAGGTCACCACCCGAGGAGTAGCCCTCTGTCCCCCTCTCTCTCAGACAGAACCCACAGACAGCCACTCCCTCTCCAGCCAGGAGACAGCTACCGTGTCCAGCAGGTGTCTTTGGAGGGCCCCAACGGCAAGAAGACCCCCCCCGACAGCTGCCCTCCCATGCAGAGGACGTGGAGGACCCCATGTCTCAAATGGGAGCAAGAAGAAGAAGCAACCAGAGAACCAACCCACACCCACACCCAGCTCCACCTCCACCGTCCAACAGAAAGCAGGCAGAGAGTGCAGATTGGAGGGCCCAGGCCACACTGTCCTGCAAGAGATCAGGGGACACAATCAAACCCACGCAACAAGAGATCTTCTCTCTCAGCTGGTCGCCTACAGCGATATACCATCCTCAAACCCGCAAGCCCTTATCAGGTACGTGAGCCAGACGCCTCATGGACCTGCCCGAGGCCCAGTTACCAGGTGATGAGGAGAAGATACACACACTGCTGCACCACCCTCCTGGCCCAGCTGAACCTGCTCCGAAACCTACCCAGGACTGCTCGCTTCACCCCAGGCGATGTCCCAGCCCTTCCCACGGCTTTCAACAGCCCCTCACCTAACCGAAGGCTAACGAGTACTTCCCACAGCAGAGGCAGCCCTTCCCAGTCCAGCCACCAGTACATCGGCACGCCACAGATGCCTCACCTCACCCCAGCTGCAGAACAGACAGCCCAAACTAACACTCCTCCTTCCTCCACTCACAGCTAAGCCCTCAACAGAAAATCTGTCATCAGTTACGTGCCTGACATCCAGGTCCTTGAGGAAGAGCTCTGCAACCTCACGGGACTGAGTCCAGTCTCCTGAAAGCTTCGGAACACACCATCCCTGTTGTACTGCTCGGGGCCAGGCAGCACCCAATGGCACCTCAGATCAGCACTCCAAGCAACAGCCACGGTCCAAGTCCCTGGGCCGCTCGACCAGCTTGAAGAACATGGACAGTATGCCTCAGAGTGACTGAGAATAGTTGCCAGAGACTGAGTTGTTAACCTGTTACTTTATCTTTGCTTAAAGACACTTTACTTGGTTTTCATTTTGCTTTTTTAAATAAAGTCATACAGTTTACTTAAGACAGCTGTTTATATAAGGTTTATATTTGCTTCACACACTTGGTTCATTTTATTTACTTTAAAATAAAGTGTTGGTGAAAACTTTGAAAATTGGGTTCAGCTTTGCATGCTTGTGGGATGGGTAAGGATAGTTGTGGGATGGGCAAGGATACCTTTGGGATGGGTAACAGCTGTGGATAGATAAGCCTCCAGTGCAAGTATAGTGGGGAACTGTATGGTCCAGCCCTCCCAGCTGCACACATATGGACCTTTATTCTCAATAACAATTATTTCATTGATCAACACATTTAAAAATAAACAAAGCTCTTTATTAATGCCGCTATTCATTGTAGGGCACTCAACATACATGGCACAAATCCAATCCATGTTATGAGACAGGCTCAAGGAAGCATTCAATTAAAGCATCTACCATCCCATGTCTTGCCAACATTCATCATGCTCCAGCCTGAGAGTTCGACCAGTGTTTCAAGGAGTGTTGCGCTGCTTTTCCCTTTACATGAAGCTCTGTTGGGCTTGTTAGCATCCACAGTGTCTTATCAAGTTTCGTCCTTGCCTCCATTCACCAGGCCTCCATGTCCCCATTCCCTGTTGATGGTCCACAAGCTGTTCTTGTAACACTGGTGCGGGTGCGCATGAGATTGTGCAGGATGCTCCTCACAGTCCTGTGGGTGATGTTGCATGGTGGTGAGAAAGTTCTGGAACCTGTTGGCCAGGATGCCAAAGGTGGTTTCTCGCACCACCGTCTTGCCTGGACAGCCTGTATTGGAAGATCTCTCTTCACAGGTGAAGGTATGCTGGAACTATAGGGCTTCATAAGGTCGGTTCTTAGGGAGAAGGCGTCATCACCGCACAAAGAATAGGGCCACACTTGTGGTGTCATTGTGGTCGGGGGTTCTTGAACATCTCCTTTCTTCTCCTCTTGCATAGAAAAGGTGAAACACGTCTGAACATGGGACTTGGTTTCTGGTGTTGAATAATGGCAGCTACCCATAAGGATGTGTTGTGAATGATCCATGGTGGACGATCAAGTGGATGATTGTGGAAGAAGCAAGACACAAGGTGAAGGGTTTTTGTACACCACGGCTGCTGGAGCTGATAGTGCAGATCAGGTTGATTTCCTCACCCTTTTTATAGGAAATTATCGGTTTTCCACTAGGTGTCCTTCCATCAATACTCTAAGCATACTCCAGACATCCTAATATCCGAGATAATCGTCTCATATACGAATTTTTGTCCATTTTATGCTTTATATACGAGACTGCATCCGCTTTCATCTTTCTATTCCCGTGCTCCTAAAGCTATATGTGGACCGTTCCTGTGTAACCTTTCGCTTTTCTCCCTCTTCCGTTTCAAGTGCAGCGGATGTGAGTTGTGGGGATGGCCAGAGGAATGCCAAGAGGATACATCGACGCGTACATGGATGCAAATGGAACGTAGAACGTTTGTTGCCCCGTATGTGTTCCACGGAATGTACATCGTACGTGGCCGGAAAGTTCATCCTCTTTCCAAAAAAGTTTTGTGCAGCTCAAACCTTTTTGAGCGGATGAAATAGCAGTAGACGGATGTTTGATGGATAGAGCGTATGAAACACGTACGCAGTGAGTACACAACGGATGCACCGCATTTTCAAACGGATGGCAAGCTATTTTGTCCATTTTACATCCTCTTTGCATCCGTTGGTGGAGTGGGACATGGGCTTTAGCTTGCATAAGTGTGCATAAGCACACAAACATGCCTACCATCCCTGTCCTATTGTTTCTTTTTATTTTTTCTCATATGTATCCATTACATGTATTCATAACTATGTTTATACTTATCCCTGTTATCTTATAATCGCTTGACAAATAAAAATAAATATATAAGATAAACTTAATAGCCAGCCATCAATTTCCCAATTAACAGCTAAAAACTACACCCAACCAGGCTCCATATAAATACAGCTCATATAAAACAGCTCAATGTACAAATTCTGGGGAGAGAGAAGTTTTCTAGTGATGGGCTCCATGATGAGCTCAAAAGCTTCAAAAAAAAAAAAACTTTTGGTCCTGACTCAAATTGGATCTCCGACTNGCTTCAAAAAAAAAAAAAACTTTTGGTCCTGACTCAAATTGGATCTCCGACTTACGTTAAGTAGAAACTAAAGAGCCACTCCTGCACTGAGCAAGAAGGAGCTTAAGTTATCCTTTTCAAAACCACATTTTTAGGATTCTGAGTTTCTCTTATCTATATCCTGCATCAGCAAATTCCCAGGTGAATTTGACTTAAGATGAAGAGGTATTTGTTTGGTTCTAAAACAAAATTCTGCCAAGCCATTGCAGTGGACAATCCTTGTCCTACAGTGTTTGAAAGATTGAGAGATTAACTACATTTCTTCATACTATGTATACTCTCACAATCTCTGCAATAGCAATAGCACATAGACTTACATACCCCTTCACGGTGCTTTTTACACTCTCTAAGCAGTTTCCAGTATCAGTATATTTCCCACATCCTCAGAAGGATGGAAGGCTGAGTCAATGGCCTTTCCTTTCTAATGTCTAATGTCAGCAATGGTGAAAGGTCCCCTGCTTGGGCAGGGAGGTTGGATTAGATGACCTACAAGATCTCTTCCAACTCTGTTAATCCGTAATCTGTCATTTTAAAGCAGGAGAGTATCAGCCTTGGCATTGCCAATCTTCTGATTTAATTCTTGGAAACAATCTGAGGATTTGAATAATAAGGTAGATATGTTTTCTTGTGAGTCCCATGTTTTGGTTGTCACAACACATACAAACACACACACACACACACACATTACAAGAAACTGGAAAAAGTGCAAAATCAACATGAGGCTTGGAGGCTAAATTATACGAGGAGTGATTACAGGAACTTGCTGTGTTTAGCCTGAAGAAGACAAGGCTGAGGGAAGTTGTGATAGCAATCTTTCAATACTTGAAGGGCTGTCACTTGGAAGAGGATGGGGATTTATTCTCCAGAGTGCCCGAGGGTGGGGCAAGAACCAAACTAAGGAGGAATTTCCTCTCTGTGACAGCTGTTAAGTAGTGGAACAGCCTGTCTCCTCAAGTCATGGGTGCTCCATCACTGGTGATTTTCAAGAAAAGATGGAGTAGTCATTTGTCAGGGGTGATGTGATGATTCTTTCACTGGGGAAAGGGTTGGAGTAGATGTTCTCCAACATTCTTCCCAAATTTATCATTGTATGATACAGGACTAATAGCCAATCATAACTTGCCCTTCCTGGCCAATACACAAGAACTAAGGTGTCTTAATCAATCCATGTTCGTTTGTATCTCAGTGAATGTCATTCCTGTTTAATACTCCCTTTTAAATCCTTTTTCCTTAGTAAAAATAAACAGGAGACATTTCACTTCTGCCATTTCTGCTCCTTCAGCTGGGAAACTAGAAAACTCCATCTTCTAGAGCAAGATTCTCCAACCTCAGCTAATTTAAGACTTGTGGACTTCAACTCCCAGAATTCCCCTGCCGGCCATTCTAGGAGTTGAATTTCACGAGAGAGGTTGTGGAGACCCCTTTTTCAGGAACATGGTTCCCAACCTCAGCCACTTGAAGATCTGTGGACTTCAACTCCCAGAATTCCACAGCCAGTCATGATGACTGGGAAATTCTGGGAGTTGAAGTCCATGCCTCATAAAGTTGCCAATGTTGGGAAACCATCTAGAAAGGAATTTCCCTCCATCTGTTCCTGATACAGTCATTAAATCAGGTTACAATGAGCTGGACAGTCCTAACAGCTCCATCTACACAAAGAGTTTTCTGTGACATAGAACTGCTTCTGCAGCAACATTGCCTAGTTAGTTGTGTGTTGGTAAGAAAACACCTGACAGCTACAGGAGAAAGCTGGGATAAAGCATAATTAAACCTTGAATGAGCAATGTTGTACAGTTTATTGTAATAGACCCAGTTTGGTCCAGTGTTTAAGGTACAAGGCTACAAGGAGGGAAACTGTGAGTTCAATTCTCTTGCCTTAGCCATGAAAGCTGGCTGGATGACTTCGGCCCAAGCATCAGAAGACAAGGAGTTCTAGTCCCTCCTTAGGTATGAAAGCTGGCTGGATGATTTTGGGCCAATTACCAGGAGACTGTAAATTCTAGTCCTGCCTTAGGCAAGAAAGCCAACGAGATGGCTTTGGATCAATTACTCTCGCTCAATGCAATCCATCTCACAAGCTTGTGGGAAAATAGGAAGAAGAAGGTTTATTGGATATGTTCACTGCCTTAAGTGATTTGTAAAAATAATAAAGGTGGGATATAAATAAATGAAATAAATAAAATAATAATCCAAAGTTCTAGCAATTAAAGCAACTCCATAGCCAAGTATCAGTCTATAATATGCTCCCTATTTAGCCTACTGTTTGTGTGCCATCTCAAGCCAACATTCCAAATGCCTTGTAACAAAAATAACAATTAAGTAAAAATAGAAGTTGCGGAATTATAAATAAAAATAGGATCATACTCATCAACACCAATGTTTTCATTTAGGTTGTTAGACAACACACAACTACAGATTGGCCTGAGATATTTATTCCTCAATGTCCGTTAATTATCTTTATTATAAAACCTCATTTTCTTTAATAATGTGAGGTTTTTTTGTAAGGAAATATTGAAATCTGAGTCACAACAGCATGAACATAAAATTAGAAAAGCAGCTCTGATTCTGCTACCTCTCATTTCTTTTTCTTCTGCTTAAGCCTCTGAGAAAACATGAGGAAAATGAGGGAGATCCACCAAATCTTTTTGAACCAGAGTTACTACTATTAGTAACTATAATTACTGCTGGTCATTTTGCTTTCTCAGCTGGACTTTCTGAAAGTTTTAGTCCAGGACTTGTAAAAATTGTCTATATCTGGACTAAACAATTCTATCTATCCTAAAACCGAATTTCACACTGAACCTCAGAAACAGAACTGCTTAAATATTCACTTATAAATCCTAAGAGTTAATAAGAGAGATTAGAACCTGTCTTCACGATTTGTGCAAAACATTTACTTTTTTATTCCAAAGGTGCTTTTTAAAATTTGTTTTTCCTTGAAGACGTTTTGTTTCTCATCCAAGAAGCTTCTTTACTTCTGTTCTTCAGTCAGAACCAAAGAGGCTTCTTGGATGAAAAGTGAAATGTTTTCAAGAAAAAAACAAAGTTCAGTTGCCTTTTGAAAAAGCACCTTTAGGACAACCATGACCTGGGTGACTGAGAATCTCCACAGATATTTATTTATTTTTATTTATTTACCAAACTTATATGCTTCCCATCTTGCCAAATCGACTCTGGGCAGCTTTGGACCATAAACTAACCAAATGGACTGCTATAAAGCCACTGTTGAAGTCATTGAGTGTGATTGTGTTATGTCTCTACAACTCCTGGCTGTGCTCATGAAGCCATTTCATATAGTTCTCCCTGGAATATTTTCTCAGTCTCCTAAAACAGTTACTAAGGGTATGAGCCCCAAGGTACATGATCTTAAAAGCATTCATGGAACAAAAAAGACCACCGAGAGCAGGTCACACTTAACAAAAGTTTGTTCATCAGCTCAATCCTACCAGGTCCTTTCTCTACCAATAAAAAATAATGGAGTAGAGTGAAGAGAGCAACTTGCAAATCATTGTCTCGGTATAAAGTTCAGTGATTTTTTTGTGTGGCTGAGCAAGGAGAAATCCTTCAGCCTACCTCACCATCAGGGGTGGGCTTCAAAAATTTTAGCAACGGGTTCTCTTCCCGGTTGCTGGGTGGGCGTAGCCATGGTAGGCGTGGCCTAGTCGGCCTCCTGCACCATGGTGAGGGGGGGCATTTTTGCCCACCTCGGGCTCCAGAGGCTTTCCTTGAGCCTCCAGGAGAGTGAAAACAACCTCCCCAGGCTCCAGAGGCTCTCTGGAAACCAAAAATGGGCCCATTTCCGGTCTTACCAAACTTCCGGGAGGCCCATTTTTCACCCTCCCCGCAAACAGGGGAGGACCAGGTGGGGCCTGCCAGGAGTGGGATTTGTTCACCATCCGAAGCATCCTTGAAGAGGATTAAATAAAATCCACGAAGAGGTAAAAAAAAACAAAACCTGGCCACCTTCACACAGCATCTTTAATCCAATCAGGTAAAGACCTAATAGCACAATTTGCTAAATGTGATTAATTAATGTCTTTGGGGAGTCCAGTTTGCGTGGTTACTTTGCAGTTCAATGTTCAGCTAGTCCTCAACTTACAACAGTTCATTTAGTGACCATTCAAAGTTACAACAACCCTGAAAATAGTGACTTGTCAACCATTTTCCACACTTACAATCACTGCAGTATCCCCTTGGTTGCTTGGCAACTGACTCAGGTTTATGACGGTTGCAGTGTCCTGGGATCATGTGATCAGCTTTTGCAAACTTCTGACCAGTAAAATCAAGGGGGAATCCCTTAACAATCATTGTACTAATTGAAAAATTGCTGTGATTCACTTAACAACTTTGGCAAGGAAGGACATAAAATGGGACAAAATTCACCTCATGAAATTTTGGGCTCAGTTGAGATTGTAAATCGAGGACTACCTATAATTAAGAGCTTTGGGGAAATCCAGTTTGCTTGACTACTTTGCAGTTCAGGGCATATACTGAACCAATTAAATACATGCATTTAAAACTCAAGTGAAGCTTTAGGACAAGGGTCTTCAAACTTGGCAAGTTTAAGACTTGTGGACTTCAACTCCCAGATTTCCTGAGCTAACATGACTGGAGGAGGAATTCTGGGAGTTGAAGTCCACAAGTCTTAAAGTTGCCAAGTTTGGAGACTCCTGGTTTAGGAGAATACAGGCTAAAACCTCATGTTTTGGGAACTCTGCCTTGGTTTCCTTCACAATAGGGCCTGTATTATGAAGCAGCCAGATCATTACAGCCTAAATGACTAAATAAATAAGCAAATTCTGAGCCAGATCCTGTCACGATGCTTCCTCCATTTGCTTATCTCATCATGTCTTCTCATGATTTGTCAGTCCACCTGCTTCTTGTTTCTGAACACTTGATCCATCTATCCATGTTACATTCTTCAGTGAGTTTTCCCCTGAGGGCAGGACTGTATCTAAGGCAGGAAACAAAATGGATGCGGCCTTTAATTTATCTGTGCTTTCCTGGTGTGAAAAGGACAGCCATCTTCCTCCATGCATTTGGTTCCTTGAAACTCCCTGGGGGAAGGGGGTCTCGTCTCTTTTTCTATCAAACGATGGAACATAACATCAAGAAAGCTGTGAAAATTCAACATAAAGCCAGCCTGCTTGTCGGGCCGTTGCAAGTGAGATTTTTGGAGAAAATTTGGTGGCTCACAAGAAGGAGCAAAGAATAACAGCAGATTTGGGTAATCCTGGACTTACAATCACAATTGAGCCCATAGTTTCTGTTGCTAAGCGAGATAGTTGTTAAGTGAGTTTTGCCTCAGTTTACAATCTTTCTTGCCACAGTTGTCAAGTGAATCACTGCAGTTGTTAAGTTAATAGCAGGGTTGTTAAGTAAATCTGCCTTCCCCTTTGTCTTTGGTCCCAAAAAGGTGATCACATTACTCAAGGAGCCGGGACACTGCAACCGTCATAAATACGAGTCTGAATTTTGATCACGTGTCCATGGGGATCAGAGTTGGGATTCAGCAGGTTCTGATCAGTTCTGGAGAACCGGTAGCGGAAATTTTGAGTAGTTCAGAGAAGCAGCAAATACCGCCTCTGACTGGAGATTTTACAGTATCCTTCCCCTGCCACGCCCACCAGGGGTGCCACGCCCACCCCTGCCACGCCCACCGAACCAGTAGTAAAAAATTTTGAAACCCACCACTGATGGGGATGCTGTTACGTGTAGGAAAAAGTCAGTGCCGTTGTAATTTTGAAATGTCACTCGATGAACTGGGGCTTTTTTTGTAAAGTTTATTTTTAAAAACGTACATCAGTATAATTTGGTGAATAGTGTGGTATCTGAGTGTCAGACTAGATGAACTGTTTAAGTCAAAGGAAATCTGTATATGTGTGCCCACCTTTATTTATTTTCGCTTGAGGTAGAAAAAAATGCAACTTTGATTTTTAGTTTTGCTGATTAGATAAATTCGTTGTTACAGAAATGGCTGGTATACTGTATTTGTTAAAATTAAAAAAAATGAGGTTGTATGTCATAACCTGATTCTACTGTATTAAAGAGTCAGAATACTTTTCCTTTCCCCTTTTACCCTACATTTCTTCCTTTTGCCTTCCTTTCCCATTATTTTCATTTTTCTTTATTATTTTGTATTTTGATAAACTAATACAATTTGCAAAACTTGGAGTGAATCAGTATAAACATTACAATAACCCATCAATGTAACAATTGCTTCTTTTATAGCATACCTGATTTTGTTCTAGATGACATGATTTCCCCCCAAAATTTATTCTTTTCGCCTGCTGACTGATTTTATGATGACAGATAATCACAGCTTGCTGTGGTTATGCTTTAAAGTTGCAGTACTACAAAGTTTACTTGTGGGATGCTGTTGACTATTACCAGGTAGCCCTCAACTTACAACAGTTCATTGAGTGACAATTCAAAGTTACATCAGTGAAAATAGTGAACTGTCCGTTTTTCACCATTGCAGTATCCCCATGGTCATGTGATCTAAAATTCAGACACTGGGCAATTGATTCATATTTATGACGATTGCAGTGTTTGTTCTGACCAAGACTTGCAAGACCGTAATTAAGCACATGCTTAGTCCAAACAACTCTTGTTTTATTTCAAGGCTGGGAATTATGTTCATTCCCAGCCTGTAATGAGTTCCAAATAGTTTCTCAAGATAAGTACCCACCTTTATCTCCTTTGAATTGTTGCCANTGTTCATTCCCAGCCTGTAATGAGTTCCAAATAGTTTCTCAAGATAAGTACCCACCTTTATCTCCTTTGAATTGTTGCCAACAACTAAAGTGCCAAATGAACTGTAAAAAATCAACCAAAGTACAACGTCCACACAGAGCTTCAAGGTTTAATCCGAACAGAGTGAACAACTTTGCTTCCTGCAAAAGTTTCTCTGTCTTTGCACTTCCTTTATACCTTAGGGGAGGGGCAATTACCTCCAAGCCTTACTACTAAGTCTCCCCTTTTGTCTTAGCTGGTCTTGCCTTCTAGCAGCTCTGCTCACACGTGCACTGGAAACAGGCACCCCTTGTTCATCTGCCTCGCTGCTGCCAGACTCCAGAGGCTCCAGAATCAGCACATAACTCCCAGATGGTCCTGTCCCATCTCTGCATTGGACACAGAACCCCCATCTGAGTCCTCCCCAGACTCCCAGAATAGTCCCCGTTCTTCCCCACTGTCCGATTCTATTGCCACCTGCACAGGCTGCCAGTGAACCACAACAGTGTCCCAGGTTTTACCTTTTGCAGCCTTCTGACAAGCCAAGTTAATGGGGAAGGCCAGATTCACTTAACAACCATGTTACTAATTTAACAACCACCGTGATACACTTAGCATCTATGGCAGGAAAGGTCGTAAAATGGGGCAAAATTCTCTTACCAACAGAAATTTTGGCTTCAGTTGTGGTTTTACATTGAGGACTGACCATACTTAGACAAGGAAAGTAATTCCATATGGTATGTTATCTGCTTACTTTTGTTCTCCCCCTGTTTCTTATTTATTAAGTTAATTTACACAGCCATCTATTGTGCAGATGCAATTCCAGGCAGCTAAACAACAATTAAAAATTTTTTTAAAAAAAACATCCACTCTCAACAAAAGCATACAAACCTACAAGTGCTGTTGAGAACAAACCAAATCATCAGTCAACAATAACAAAAATATATCACAGGTCATCTAATAACTATACCTGGACTACATCCAGGGCTTTAGGTCTTTAGAAAAGGCAAGCAGGATTGGGGCCAATCTAATCTGTTGGGAAGTTGTTGGAAGAGTTAAGAGGAAAATTTTTAGAAACAGTGGGAGAGATTTTACAATGTCGAGCCTATCCAAACAAACATATGTCCAACCCAATCATGGGACAAACTGGCTGGGAAAAAAATAGGTTTGTAAAGGCTTCAAGATTCTGCAGCTTGGATTGGATGAAATCTTGAAAGATAGGTTGCAGAGGTGGGATTCAGCAGGTTCTGACCAGTTCTAGAGAACAAGTAGTGGAAAGTTTGAGTAGTTCGGAGAACCAGCAAATACCACCTCTGACTGGAGATTTTACAGTATCCTTCCCCTGTCACACTCACCATGCCATGCCCACAGAATTGGTTGTAAAAAAATTTGAAAAGCAACTTGGAGGCCTTCTAGTCCATCCCCCTGCTCAAGCAGGACAACCTATACCTGTGATGGCAGAGCCATTTGTGTGGGCACATGAGCCCCAGCCAAATTTACCGCACTGGACATGCACATGCCTCCCAGCTGATTGTCAGCCCATTTGAGGCCTTTTCTGGCCTCCCAGAGGCTCAAGGGAAGCCTCTGCAGCCTTTGGAGGCCGAAAAACAGGCCCGTTTCATCACTTTTTATATTTCCGGAAACACTGGGAGTGAGAAAACTGAGCCAGTGAAGGAAAGGGGGTGGTGGTGGTGGTATCATGTGTGCATGTGCAGGGTGTGTGTGAGACCCATGCGCATAACCTTTTGGGTGCTGGCATGCAAGCATGTGCATGCGAGCATGAGTGCAATTTTCAGCACAGCAGCCAAAAAAGGTTAGCCACTACTGCCCTATACCATTTCAGGCAAATGATTGTCTAATGTCTTCATAAAAACATCCAGTGATGGAGCACTTGCAATATCTGGAGGCAAGTTGTTCCAGGGATTAATTGTTCTAACTATCAGGAAATTCTCCCTTAGTTCTTGATGGGTTCTCTCCTTGATTTGCTTCCATCCATTGCTTCTTGTCCTTCCTTCTGGTGCTTTGGAGAATAGGTTGATCCTCTCTTCCTTATGTCAGCTCCTTATATATTGGAACACTGCTATTATGTCATCCCCTAATCCTTCTTTTGTTTAAAATTGACATACCGACACATAATCCCTGCAATTATTCTTCATAGCTCCCGGTCCCCTGATCATCTTTGTTACTCTTCTCTGCACTCATTCTCGAGTCTCAACAACTTCTTTACAGCATGGCAATCAAAACTAGATGCAGTATTCCAAGTGTGGTCTTACTAAGGCCTTATAAAGTGCTATTAACATTTTATGTAAGCTTGATTCTGTCCCACTATTAATGCAGCCCAGGTGTATTGGCTTTTTTTGCAGTTGCAGCACACTGCTGGCTCATATTCAAGTGATTGTGTAGAGCCAGGGTATTTCAAACTTGGCAAGTTTAAGACTTGTGGACTTCAACTCCCAGAATTCCTGAGCTAACATGACTGGAGGAGGAATNTTCAACTCCCAGAATTCCTGAGCTAACATGACTGGAGGAGGAATTCTGGGAATTGAAGTCCACAAGTTTTAAAGCTGTCAAGTTTGAAAATCCCTGGTGTAGAGTTTTGGCTATTGCTAAATAGCCTATGCAAGGAATGTCAACTAATGGTTATAACCCTGCTTAAAATTAGCTAAGAGTCAACAGAATTCAAGGGAAGGATTGGATTTTATCTGCTTGTGGCCATGTAGAGATTCTAGGTTGATCCCTCTTTTAATTCCACCTCCAGGTTCTGCAACTCCTTTTACTACACAACCCCCATCCATCGTGCATGGAAGGTAATCCAATTGACAGGTGATTAAGGCATGAGTGACCATAAGTAATGCCTCCTTTTTCACAAAAGTTGATTTTTTAATGATGAATGTATTTTACAATAACTATGTTAATGACATCACAATTGCTGTATGTATATCAAGAGTTTACACACCGGAAACAAATTCCTTGTGTGTCTAGTCACACCTGGTCAATAAAGAATTCTGTTCTGTTCTGTTCTATTCTATTCTATTCTATTCTATTCTATTCTATTCTATTCTATTCTATTCCAAGATAGAATGATTCACATTCACAAGTTCTCAACCCAGTATTCCCTCATGATCCTAGTACCCCCTTGTAAATCTCAATAATAATGAACTATGAGGCAATTTAAAATCCAGAAAAAACAATAAAATTTTAGTCAGTTGAATAATGGAGATCCCTTAATGCAGTAGTCTCCCACTTTTCCGGCTTTGTGAACCATAGACAGAAGTGATGGGGGCCGGGGACAAAAGGGGAGGCTTCCATGTGTGCAGGAAACAAGCACAGAAGGGCATGCAGCTCCATTTGCACAAGCAGTGGGCATGCACTCTTGCCACTCACACAAATGGAGTTTAGCATGCAGAAATGAGCATCCAACACATGTGCGGCCCAGTTCTGAATGGGTCACAGCCTGGTATTGGGCTGTGGCCCAGGGGTTGCCTTACTGAAGGACCTAGACTTGGTAGTTGAACTGGAGTTAATAGTACATCTTGGAGGAGAAGTAGGAGAAGGAAGGAAGGAAGAAAGGAAGGAAGGAAGGAAGGAAAGAAAGAAAGAAAGAAAGAAAGAAAGAAAGAAAGAAAGAAAGAAAGAAAGAAAGAAAGAAAGAAAGAAAGAACATTCTTGGACCACCTAACCTTACACTGAATCCTAGGATAATGCAAAAAGAACTGAGCACCGTCTGAGGGTATTTTAGTTCACTGGTGACCTTCACTCCCTTTTCTTTTATTGGGGTTCCTAGAAACTGAGATTGAATCCTGGGTCCCATTTCTGCTCTTGGGAACTAGCTGTTCTTTAATAGCCTTGGCAAAACCATCATCTCACTTTCCATCTCCATACTCTGAGAAAGGAAATGATCTTCTGGGACTTGCTATGGAAGAATCTTCCTTAATCTGTGCTCTTCAGAGTCTGGGCTTTAAATTCCATGCATTCCTCAGATGGCATGGCCATTACTGAGAATGCTGGGAGTTGAAGTCCACACAACTGGGAGAGCAGCTACGTTGGGGAAGAAGGGCAGATTGGAATTGTCGCATGGAACAGTGGGAAGAGAGAAGTTGGCCACGGGTTTTAAATGTGATCTGAAAACAGAAGATATTTCTGCCTGCTTTAGAAGCAGACCTGTATATTTCTTTGAGGGCTTAAGGGAGGAGGAGGAGGAAAGGAAGGAAGGAAGGAAGAAAGAAAGAAAGAAAGAAAGAAAGAAAGAAAGAAAGAAAGAAAGAAAGAAAGAAAGAAAGAAAGAAAGAAGTTAATGGATGATTCACTGGGTCCAGGACAAAGCTCCATGGAATGAAAGCCAGCAGTTGTTGCCATTGTACTGTGAATTGCATTAAATTCTCTCACACCCCAAAAGGCTAGTCAGGGCGGGCCTCACATGGCGATAGGAGCAAGTATTTCCCACAGAAAATCTTTCCCTCGGCCCTCTCCAGATGGGAAAAACCCACCACTCCAGGTTTAGCCTCTTCAGTCCGGCACTGGGTCTCAAGGTTTCTTCCGCCCAGAGTTTCTCTCAGTGCTCTTGAGAGAGATGGCACTTGGACCACGGCCAGTTTCAATGGGGGCCTCCCAAACCCTTGATGGCAGACACCCATGGGGCTGGGAGAGGCCATGTCATTCCAATCAATCCAGCCCATCCAGAAATGGTGGGAATTTTTATTTTTTTTATTTTTTTTGCAAAAGCAAGGAAGTTTCTAGGCAAAGCCTCTTGATCAAAATCAACTTGCACGTTTGTGGCATATTGTCTTCCAGCAGAAACCCTCATCCAGCACCATGGGCCGTTTTGGGATTAACGAGTTAAACTCTAAACCTGGGGAGAGGGGCTCCTTGCAGGTCACATTTGGTCCCAGCCGTCCTCCAGAGGGTTAGCTGCTCCTTCTTCAGTGGCTGGGTACGAGAGCTGAGAAATGCGATTTTCAGCAGGGATTGAAGGCGTGACTGTAAAAATAACGCTGTTAGAGTCACCATGACACCAGCTGTTTTCTTGCTTAACAGCAAGCTGAATTAGAGAATAAGGGGAAACCAGAGGGACAGGGGGGGCAGCTGCCCCTTAGGAACTGCAAACCCTCAATTGGGGACAGAATTTCATCTCTGAAGAGCCACAGAAACAAGTCCCAAAGCAATAGCACTCGTGATAATTCACAAAGTAGCGATCCCAGGCTCAGACATAAAGATATAAAAGAAATTTGTCATAGATTCCTCTAGGGCAGGTGTTCCCAACCTGGGGTGCTCGCACCCCCTAGGGGTGTGAGACGATATTCCAGGGGGTGCGAGAAAAGTCCAGGTAAATAATAGGATATTGGCTATATGTTGGCATTTTTATTTTCTTTTGCAATGGATTAACTTTGTTTTCATTTTAGAGTTAAGTATCGTTATTTAGTGGCTGTCACATACATAGCTGAAAATATTCAATCCTACCATATACTTAATAATTAAATAAGTCAATCCTACCATATATTTACCATATATTTCAGGGGGTGTGAGGTTCGAGTGAAATTTCTTTAGGGGTGCAGGGTGAAAAAAAGGTTGGGAATCACTGCTCTAGAGCCTGTATCCTGCGGCTGAGTTAATGGTGTTCTCCATTGTTGGGATTGAATTTTTTTTTTTTTCCTATCAGTTCTGTGGGTGTGGCTTGGTGGGCATGGCAGGGGAAGGACACTGCAAAATCTCCATTCCCTCCCCACTCCTGGGGGAAGGTTACTGCAAAACCCAATTGCTTCTCCACCCCACTAACCTGCTTTCCAGTTCCGTTCTCCTGTGCAGGGCAACCAAAGAAGACCCAGCCAATCAGCTGGGTCTCGGGAGGCAGAGAAGAGATGGGAGCAGGACCAGTCAGAGGTAATATTTGCCGGTTCTCCTGACTACTCAAAGTTTCCGCTATCGGTTCTCCAGAACTGGTCAGAACCTGCTGAATACCACCTCTGGTGTTCTTCTCCCTTCCTGGCAGAAAGCTCATTTTTACCAGCTTCAAATTTGCTGTCTCTTCTGCTCAGCCCTATCCTGTTCCATCGCCTCTGTTCCAAGTCATTCCAACATCCCTGGTGTCCTGGAGCCTGAGAGGCGATGCGTCTCTTGAGGAAGCTCCTGAATGGCCTGGGAGGAAGGGAAGACAGCTTTTTTAATGAGTTGTAGCCTAAGCCTGTCCCAAGTGAGGAAAGGTCCCAGGAATTGATTTGAGGGTCTTCTCTCCAGAGAAATCTATGGCAAATAAAGGCTATGTTAAAAACAAGGCTCAAACAGCTTTTGCCCTTCCTTCAAACAAGATCAGAGAAGGACTGGGGAGTAATTTGTGAGTAGGGATGTTCAACAAGAGGAAGAGAGGTGAGGGATCAGAGAAAATGCATAGTCTGAAGAATTGTTAAGGGTAATCAGTATATATCTGATTATCCTGAGTAATAGATATGTCCTGATTGTTGTTTATAGTATAGTTTATAGTATAAAATACAAAATCAAATAGTAGGAAACACAGGGGAAGGGGAAGAGAGAAGTGTGGAAGAGAGAAGGGAAAAAGAAAAAAAGCTGTTGCAGTAGAATAAAGCATCAACATCAAACCTCAACTTTTTACTTTTCCATAATAATATAAACTAGCTACAGTATTTCGGTAACAACAAATAATAAGTAAAGTAAATCAAAGTTTTGTTTTTCTAGCATCTCAAGCACAAAGTCCAGAAGCGGTTTCCATGTAGAAATAAAAGTATTCATATTTTTTTCTTTGATCAAATCAAGTCAATTTAGCCAACTCTGCTAACTCCATCAACTTTTATAGCCATCCTTCCATGGTGGGAATTGAAACGTCCTTCCATTTTTGTAGTCTTGCTGCTGTCAACCTATATAAGATCAGAGTTCCAATTTTTTCCCCAAGTCTTTTTGCAATAAGCCCAAAAGAAAAGTTTCTGGTTTTTATCTTTATATTTACTTTTAGATTTTTTTCTTCAATGGATATATCCTGAAGGCTGTTGGTGGCCTAGAGGAAGCAGAGGTTGTATAGTTAGTCCTTGACTTACAACAGTTCAGTTAATGACAGTTCAAAGTTACAGGGGCACTGAAAAAAGTGACTTATGACTGTTGTTCACACTTATGACTGTTGCAGCATCCCCATGGTCATATGATTTATATTCAGATGCTTGACAACTGTTTCATATTTATGATGGTTGCACATATCTATGGATCATGTGATTACCTTTTGTGACCATCTGGCAAGGAAAGTCAAATGGGAAAGCCAGATTCGCTTAATGACAGTGTTACTAATTTAACAACTGCAGCGATTCACTGAACAAATGTGGCAAAAAAAATAGTAAAATGGGGCAAAACTCACTTAACCAAGGTCTCATTTAGAAACATAAATTTTGGGCCCAATTGTGATCATAAGTCGAGGACTACCTTTATAAGGCAGCAAGTTTCAAGGGAGTGAGCTCTCTGACTGAGTGGACAGAGAGTTTCCTCATGGAGTTTCTTAGGAGAATTTGGAGAGGGGTTTCAAAATTGTCAGAGCATTTGCAACGTGACTATATTGTGGGACAACCCAGGAGCAAAACACAGCACACAGAGACATTTAACAGTGGTTTATATACAAGACATATACAGAAATATATGTGATAGGCAAATCTACATGGAGAACTCTGCAATGGATACTGGATGAAAGGAGAGGCAAATACTCCCTCTAATGGCTGCCTTATATAAAAACCTCTTAAAGTGGTAAAATTTCTGTGGACCCACTTGTAGTCTTAAAAGGGCAATACTAATGCTGATTCGTCTTCATTGCATCAGCCTTATATTGCATCAGCCTTACAATAGCTGGTCAGCTCTTAAATTTCAATACCTTAACAAAAATTGAGTACATCCGACCGTGACAACTTTAAGACCTGTGGACTTCAAATCCCAGAATTCTGGCAAAAGAATTCTTAAGAGTTGAAATCCACATGTCTTAAAGTTGCCAAGGTCAGAGACCCCTGCTGTAAGAATCAATCTTGGAGTTTTTATTATTCAATGTGTTTATGAATGATTTTCATGAAAATGGAATGGCTCTCTGATTTCGAGCTTACACAAAATTGGGTGGAATATTTAATATTCTAGAAGATGTAAATACATACCATAAAGCAATTTCGATAGATGAGAGAAATTGTCTGTAATTAACAGAATAACAGTGAACAGAAACCAGTGCAATAATTAGGAAAGAAAAATCCCACGCACAAAGATGGATGGAGTGGAGGAGAATATTTGGCTTGGTAACAGTGCTTCTCTAAAAGGATTTTGGTCAATGATAAACTGAATTATAAGCAACTGTATATTGCATCTGCAAAAAGAAACACGTGCAATTTTAGGCTGCACTGAAAGAAATATAGTTGTCAAATCAAAGAAAAAAATGTTCTAATTTTAGTTTGCTTCATCAGATCCTAACTGGATTATGGGCCCAATTTTGAGTACCAAACTTAAGGCTAAGTCCCACTGGCCGACGGATGCAAAACATATGCAAAAAGGACACAGCGGACGAGCAAAATTTCGGGGGTGGCACCATCCGTTGTTATCCGCTCCAAAAAGTGCCCCAAATTTGCATAAACAGAATGGAAAAGAA
>BHFT01009077.1:0-10103 GCA_004320025.1 Laticauda laticaudata
AGAGTGGTCAATGTTTGGAATACTCTACCTGACTCTATGGTTTCTTCCCCAAACCCCAAAAACTTTAACCTTAGACTATCTACTATTCACCTCACCCCTTCCTAAGAGGCCTGTAGGGGACATGCATAAGCTTACCAATTGTACCTATCGTCCCTGTCCTATTGTTTTTTATTTTTCTTATAAATATCTCATGTATTCAAAACTATATTTATTCTTAAATCTGTACCTTGTAAGTAATTGACAAATCAAATAAATACTAAAATAAATACTAAAATATATGTTAAATATATGAGTTTATCAAAGATGTGCTAGAAGTGCTCTGCTTTAAGGACATTAAGTCATTAAGACATTAAAACAACCTATAGTAGATTACAGGTAGTCTTCAATTTACAACCATTCATTTCGTGACCATTTGAAGTTATAAGGACACTGAGAAAAGAGACTTAAGAACATTTTTCACACATATGAGTATTGGAGCATCCCCATGGCCAATGTAATCAGTATCCCAAAGACATGTCATCATCTTTTGCGACCATCCACACCAAAGTCAATGGGGAAGTCAGATTCATTTAACAACTATGTTGCTAACTTAATCACTGTAGTGATTCACTTAACAATTGTGTCCCAGAAAGGCTGTAAAATGGGGCAGAATTAATTAACTTGGTTAGCAACATAAATTTTAGGTTCATTTGTGGTCTTAAGTCAAAAACTATCTGTACATGCATCATATTGAAACATTTCAGATGGCTCAGAACTGAAATATAGAATGCATAGTCTGCATATGACCAGGAAGTTCTAAATGTCATCTCTATAGCATATAGTCATTACAATGGAAAAAAGGAATGTGATTCTAGTCTTAATCTTAAATGGCAATCTAACTTATTGTGTGATATGAGTATAAGAGGACTGATGGAAAATCTTCAGACTGCTACCAAAGTTATTTTATTATGAAAGTGGAAAATTAATAACAAATTTGAAAGTAATGCTATTTAACTTCAAAGGAGCAACTTCTTAAAATAGTGCAACATATTTTTCCATTTTTGTTGTGTTTGTTTAGTTTTCTCAAATCATATTAGAAACATGATTTCATATAGTATAGTGATTACCTTGTTTTTGAATTAGCTTCTTAGAATAAGCTTATAACTCTTTTTAAATTGAATTTATTCATCTGAGATATAGCTTTGGAATATATTGTCTGATGTACTTGATTTAACTATATTATTCCCTGAGATATGCTTTTTTTCTTAATCATATTGATGAATCATCATTAGGAACATGAATTATAGAATGATATTTATAATGATCCTCCTATGACAGAATTCAATGATAGAAACAACTGGAATAAAATACATTTTTGACTACAGGTGTATTAAATTCTATTTCAAGATGAGTAGGAAATATTGGCATAAAAACAAAATTATGACACAGAGCACAAAGTTCAGTTGTAGTACAAAAAAAATTGTTAATTTAACTGGAAAAAACTGTTACATTTTATTTTGTTTTTTGCTTGTTTTTTGCTTTGGCAACTACAAGGATCATTCAATTTTCTAGGTGACATTTTCAGAAATAATGTGCCATTGCTTTCTAACAGAAAGGCCCAAAATCCTGCAGTTGTCTTTCATAGGACTAGAACCAGGGCTTTCCCACTTTCCCACTTCTATTTCAGTACCTTATTTACTGGACAAAACTAACTCTCCTTTTATTTCCTTGATCTATAGTCATTCATATTTTCTTCCCAATCAATTGGCCTTCTGTATGAATATAAAAATTGTAACAATCCTGTTTTGACTTGATGCATATGTCTACAGTCACCTATGTACAACAATTATGTGTACAACAGTAATATTGGCAATTGCAAATATGCCCTTAGTAGATTGATTGTCTCTCTAAATGGGACCATTAAAAGAAAATAATATGGGTGGTAGTGGAATGAACATACTGTATTTCTGGAATAGTTAATGATACTCTTGGGAAGAATTCTAATAAATGCATTTGAACCACAAGGATATCCTTTGAAAGCAATAACAATTCGTATATTGACTTGATATAGGACAAATTGTTGTTGGATATTAATATTTAAGAGTTAATTCTACTTATTTCAGATATCTTTTTTCAGAAGCTAAACTGGGTTTAAAAACTAAGCCTGCCTGCTGCGTGATGTAGTTACTGCTGCACCCACCTATGTTGATGAATAATTCATCTATCATTTCCCCCTAATCTTAGTTTATGAGAAAGATAGGAATTCTACATCATATACTGCCTTTCTGTAAAATCAAGTTAAAACATGAGAAGAATCTATAATGCAGTTCTTATAGTGTAAATATATGTGACTGGGAACTTCAGTACTTACCCCCATTTTGTCAAAGTGGACATAAAATACAACTTTAATAAACAAATTCAAAATATATATGAAGCCTAAATTTATAAAATATGTGCAGGCCACAAGATGATGATTCGTTGTTATAATTAGCAACTTGGGAGAGAGAGAACTTACATATCAGTTCCCCAAAAAGAGAAAAATAAATCTTGAACTCAGCCTGAAATCATACAGAATGCCATACACGTGCAGAAAAATAAGAATAAGAACGCTGCACATAAACAATTAAAAATGTATGTAACATTTTTACTTTACAGCACTCTGAACCATTTACAGTGTCAACATATCTGGGTTCTTGGAAAAATGGAAGGCTAAGTCAACCTTGAGTTGAACAGGACTGAACTCCTAGCTCTGGCAGAGTTAGCCTTATTATACTGTTTTCTAACCACTATGCCATCTGAATTTTAGAGATAGCCCAAATCCCAAATTAAAGTCCACTGCTTCTTTGACCCTTGACTTCCCCAGTTTCTTGAAATAATTATATATATTTAGTTATTCCCACTTGCTTTATAGGTCAGGTACCAGAAGGCTCTCACAACCTTTCTTCAGAATTTTGCTTTGGCCCTTTAAAGAAACAAATCTGTTTTTCTCTCTTTAAAAGGGAAAGAAGAGGATATGTGCCAAAGCCCATGCTTGAGACAAGATGTCTATTTGAATTCGGACTCTATTGGCATCTAGACTGGCAATGTGCTGTCCAACCAGTGTATGGCAATTGGTAGAAATTGTGAGCTGTTCCCTTTAGGGAATGCATCATGGTAAATGTTGTTAAAGGTTTCCTGGGAAATGTAGTTCATGTCACGTGGCCACATCTGTAATCCCAATTGGTCACTAATTTAACCCTCCATGGGTTGGGGGAGTTTTCCTCACTTTTGCCTGAATTCCCTAACTCATGGCAGCTGCTTTCTATCGCTATGAGATGGGTTNGGGGGAGTTTTCCTCACTTTTGCCTGAATTCCCTAACTCATGGCAGCTGCTTTCTATCGCTATGAGATGGGTTAGGATATAACCATCTTTTACCTACAAGGCAAATATACAAAGGATTGGTCATTAAAGAATGACTTCATCACAAATGTGAGTTATGAGGATACCTGATGAATCAATAAAAGTACTTTGTTGAGGATTTTTTGTGGAGTTTATCTGTGCATCTGCGCAGCTTACAAATCCACCACTGCGCAGAAGACAGAATAGTAAAAAGATGAAGATTGATTTGAAGTCCTGAAGCCCATCAGTATAAAGACTGTTAATTTGGATTTGTGAAAAAGCAAAGTAATATTGAAGCCAGGAGTGGATATGCAATGTTAATCTAAGCCTGCATTTTTTTTCCTTCTCTCTTTCTCCCTCTCTCTCTGAGCTTCAGAACTCTTTACATGCTGTTTGGATGGTGGGAGGGGCTGGAATTCCCCTACATGCTAGAAACAAAGAATTTTCTAACCGCAGAGTTGAAAACCAGTAACCCACCCACCCCCTCGTCCCTGCTCAATTTGCCTTCCTGCTATCTCAAAGACTCCATTTGCATAACAAGCAAACTCAGATATTTCCCAGCTCTCAAAGGAAAACCAAACCTCTGTCTTTAAACCTACAAATGCAGTGAGAGACTCTGAAAAATCATGCCTGTATGCTTGTCGGTAAAACAAAAGCTGATCTTCCTCTGCTCATCTGGAAGGCAGGCAAAGCAATAAAAAGGCTAGGGTTATAAAAATTCCTCTGGCCAGAGCCATCTCCACAGCAATGGGCACATTCCATCCCCCTGAAGAGAGACACTTAATCGAGCAATGAATTAAACAAAGTCAGCATGATGCCTTTTGCTATCCTGCTGAAGTCAATAAGGATTTTTCCTTTAACAAAATTAGTAGCAAACCGAAAGCAACCACAGTAAAGCATCGTAGTTGTGTATTCACCTTTCTTTCCAGCATTTTCGATTGCCATTCACTGCTAGACTCTAGCACCATCTGGTAGTAAAAAAAAAAGATTTTTTTTTCTTACATGACTTTTTTTTACAAGTCTCTCAAGATTCACCAGAGTGTTTATCCAATGATAATCCCTTTTTGCAATTATTGTGGACAATTTAATCAATTTAATTCAAATGTTCCAAGATTAACTGCAACCTAACAGACCTAAGCAAAGCAGCCCATAGCTACATCTGGGGCTCAAGGAGCAATTTCCCAGAGTTTGATTTTTTTTTACAGTTTCTCAAATTTGACCAGAGTGTTCATCCAATGACAATCCCTTTTTGCAACTATTGTATACAATTTAATCACTTTAATTCAAGGTTCCAGGATTAACTGCAACCTAGCATGGGCGTAGCAACAACCAGACCCTCTAGTGCCCCCTTGTGTAGGCCACAATATGATGACACCCTGGAAGCAGTACAAATTCAATGACAAGACATGCAGAGAAGAAATACTATGGAAGTCTATTTTCACGAGCACCGCCCAAAGCGAACAGCTGCTTCCCGGTGAAGAACTTAAATTTCTGTTGACATGGCGAGGACCACAGTCTAGCTATATGGTGAAACATATTTACACAGACTTACTTAACGACCCAGACACCGCTCTAAAACTAGTGTGGGATGCTTTGAACCAGAAATATGGTGAAGACACATTGATGGAATACTCGTTTCTAGAACGACTTTATAGTTTCCCATGTATCACCATCCATGAAACCTGAAAACTAGAGGATTTTTGCAACATTTTTACAGAGCTGAGAACAGCCAAAGAATGTTCTGACTTTCCAGGACTAGCTTGCCTTGATCTCTTTATAACACAAGAAGCAATCATTGCCAAACTCCCCCCCCAAAATATTAGAACAATGGATTGTTCTGTCTGACGCCTTTCTGGCCGCAAACCGCAGACAAGACCCACCCTTTGTTTTTCTCCAAGAATTTGTCTTCCAGCAAACAGAGTCCTGCAATAGCTTCAGAAACCTTCACCTCAGATGCAGAGTTTACCAACCTAACAGAGATCACTACCGCAACTCTGGACCTCTCCAGCCTCTTCTGAACATCTCTACAGATCATCACGAAACATCAACACATAACACAGGAGTCGTGACCTCATCTGTACACAGTGCGGTACAGAACTCATCAGATACAACCCAATTTAGATCTACTACTTCAAAGAGAAAGCAGTTTTGTCCTATGCACCACACTTGTCACTCGCTGAACAGCTGCACTGGTTTGCAGTGAAATCATTGACCCAATGAAAAGAGTTACTAAGGGAGTACCAATACTGCTACAAATTTTGCAAATCCAAACATCTGCCCAAATACTGCACAGCCAAAGTACAATGTCACATCTGCAAAAGTGACCACCACTCGACTGTGCTGCATCCAGACGCCGAGCCACCACGGCAGATATTTTGCAACCATCCTTCGAACAAGGAACCTTACCCCACCACAGAAGCACACAGGGAAAACATTTTGAGCTCTCATCCCTGATAAGTATAATTATTTCAGAAGGTAGACTGAAAAAAAATGATTACTTTGGAACTAAGCCAATATCTTAAAGTTGTTGCAATGATTCACTATAATAATATGTTTAACTTTTGTTTTGAGACCAGCAGTTGATATTATAAAGTAGCTGTATAATGAATGGGCTCTTTGGAAATGTCAAGTACTGTTTTTACATGATTGAAAGTTGGAGTTCTTAACTACTTTAGTAGCATAGTAATTTTTCAACCCTGTGTGCTTAGTCTAGGAAAACATAGTCATGACATCTTTGATGTGATTACATCAACCACAAATTTAGCAACTATTTGAATACACAAAGCTATGAGGAAAATATTTTTCCTTCAATATAGAGTGCTCTACATGTTTCTGTTTCATGCTGCTGTTTCAATTAAAAAGTGTTAAAAGTAGCAAATGGGGACTTTGTAAAATGGATGAAGTCTCCTTCATTAAAGCAGCCATGTGCTCTAGAAGGTATTCCTGACTGTAGCATGAGGGAAGAAGTGTTTCTGCATGTGTGTTCAGTTTTCTTTATCAGCTGAAGAGTACTTTGTGCACATACATTTGTAAGCAGCAAAAGACAACCTTTGTTAGGACCATCCACTTAGCTTCATGAGACCAATTCGCTTCAAGAAGTGCCTCCCACCCTTGTGAGTTGCTTTTTATACCTTCAGTTTACAATTGCTAGGCTGGGATAGAGAAAGCTTCTAATTACAAGTGATAAAGGATGATGAGCATTCTGGTCTTGGCATATCTTTCCAAAGATCATAGAGCTGCATTCATAATATTTTTCATATTTCTTCATTTTTTCCACAATATGCTTGAAAAACATAACTATTCTTCTTTGTATAATTTAGCATTTCCAAATTTTCCAAATACTCTCTAATAAACAATTTGGTTTCAGAAAAAAGTATCCTGTAATCTGCAACTCTTACACTGCAAAAACATATGGACTACACAACTCGATCAGGGCAAAGCAAGGAACTGGACAACAAATCTACATAGACTTCTGTAAAGCTTGATTCAGCGGTACATACAAACTACTTCTAAAACTAAATGTTATCTCCGATATCTGCCACAACTTGAGATAGAAGCATTCCTGTCAAAGCAGACAAAAATGGTCAAGAAATTGGAGCGTCCTATCAATGATTCTGGTACCTGTCCACACAGGGCTGTCTCCAGGCAGCGTTCCGGACCAACTCTCTTCGATACTCTACATAAAATGACCTTCTGTGATCATATTAAGAGCAACTGTTGTTCTCTTCGCTGAAAGATGTAAAGCTATTCAACAACCAAAGGACAATACTCGCTATCCTCGACTTTTGTGTTCTGAATGGTCAAACAAAATGGCAACTTCATTAAATCTTATACAAATATACTTGCTCGTCTATATATTGTCAAAAAAAAATCAGAAAAATTAAATTTACAGGCTGAATAGTCAAGATCTTGTTGATGATCCAACTCTATCAAAGGACCTTGGAGAACTCATCTCTAATGTAACTTAAGTTGCTGGTGAGCCCAGTTAACTACATTTAGCCAAAAAGGCATTTAAGAGTATGCTAACTCTAACTTTTTACGGTTAGCTTTTTTCTTGGTAAAGCCCATGTCCCACTTCACCAAACGGATGGCAAAACGGATGTAACGGTACAAAAAAGCTTTGCCCAATCCGTTGGAACATGAATGTATTCGTTGTGTACTTCACTGCATACGTGTTTCCATACGCTGTATCCATTAAACATCCAATCTACCTCTTTCATCAATTTGCTTCAAAAGTTTTGGGAGCTGCGAGCAAAACTTTTTGAGCGGTATGAACTTTCCGCTGCGTCACGATGTACATCCATGACAATTTACGGGTTAACAAACGTTTTACCGCCGTCGTTGTCATCCCAGTTACACGCGCCCGTTGTGTCCGTCTGTCGGCATCCTTCTGGCATCCTTTGCACTGGCACCATCGCGCCCAGCTGAAAAACGGACAAGAGGGAGGAAGCGGAAGGTTACATAGAACGTCCAACAGCATTAGTAGGCACGGAAAATAGAAAGGATGTAGAGTGGATGCATCTGTTATATAAGCATTAAAACGGACAAAACATTTGTATGTGGGAGTTATTCATATATGGTTAGGATTGTCTGGGATATCCTAGAGTAGTGGAAGGCAACACCTAGCGGAAGAAGCCATTTATTTTTCCATAAAAAGGGGAGGAAATCACCTGGATCTCAGTATGAGTTGCCAGCAGCGTGGTGAACAGACCTTCTTCAACCCTTGATCTTTGGCTCTTCACATCATCCATTTGATCCTCGCACCATGGATCAATCTCACACTGCCTTATTGGTAGCCTGCCGATCAATTCATCACAGAACCAAGCCCGCTGTTTCAGACTGTTTCACTCTATTACACAAGGAGGAAGGAGACGTCCAAGACTGTCTGGGGTCCAAAGATGGATCGGGGAGATAAGTGGAGTTTTGGACTGTTTGGATAAAAGCCTGATGGGTGGAGTTGAGGGATGAAGACGCCTCGTTGCAATTCCAGAACTTACTGAGGCATGTCACCAAGCCATGTGTATGATGAACTTGTTGAGCGTCGTGAGGACCAGTTGACCAAGCCCAAGGCACCAACTTCCACGACCAGCCTGGAACCGTGGGCTAAAGGTGGCACTCACTCTGTGCACACCGTGGCCTCGAGGGCCACCTACAGGAGCATGCAGTACGGCTGAAAGGATGCCAACCAAACACCATCAGATTCTGGTCAGAGAAGTGGTGCAAGGCCATCATCGAAGAATAACCCCTGCAGAGCTCTCCAGTGGCCCCTCCACTGAAGAAGGCTGGAGGAAAGTTTGCAGAAGAGTGGTATCAGAGGTGGAACTTCCTCCCCACACCATTGGAGGCCATAGATGGAAGCACGTGGCCTGCAAAGCCATCCAGCCAACCTCAGGGCCCTCTTTTATTCAACACTACAAGGGCTCTTCAGTATATCCTCTTTGCCATGGTTGATGTGACTACAAAGTTCATGTACATCGATGCTTCCAGGCAACAGTTCAGCTTCAGAAAGCCAGGAATACAATGCCAGCTGGACCTCAAGGATTTGGGGCTTGGAACGCAATCTCATCATGGGTTTTTCCAGGTTCCAGACCCCTTACCCCAATGACACACAAGAATGTGTCCATACCTTCATCGTTGGTGATGAGTGTTCTCCTCATGAACCTACCTTCATGCGCCAATACAGTTCCCAGATATCACCCGTGAAGAGAGGATCTTTCAACTACAGCTGTCCAGGGCAAGACCGGGTGGTGGAGAAACGCCTTTTGGCATCCTGGCCGAACAGGTTCCAAGGTACTTCTCACCACCCATGCAGCATCGCCCAGAGACCGTGAGGAGGATGTGGGCAGCTTTGCTGCATCTGCACAAATCTTCATGTGGCACCTGCTACATCAGTTTGCAAGACGACTTGTGGACCATAACAAGGGAATGGGGACATGGAGCCTGGTGAATGAAAGGCAAGGATGTAACACTGATATGATACTGTGGATGTACAAGGCCCCAACAGAGCTTCACGTGAAGGGAAGAAGCAGTGCAACCTCCTGAAACCTGGTGCCACACTCCCCAGCTGGAGCAGTGGAGTGGGCAAGACAGGATTGGTAGATTGCTTAATGGGAATGCAGTTCCCCTTGAGCCTGGTTCATAATACTCGATTGAGAATTGTGCATGTATGTTGAGTGGTCTCAGCGAATCGAATAGGGCAATAATAAAAGAGTGTTTGTTTATTTTGGAAATGTGTTGATCAATGAATAAATTTTTTATTTGATAAAAGGCCATATTTGTGGCAGCTTGGGAGGGTGGGAACCATACGTCCCACTATGCTTTGCACTGGAGGCGTTTTATCTATCCACACAGCTATCCTTACCCATCCCGAAACTATCCTTACCCATTCCACCAGCTATCCCTTACCCATACCCATCAACTATCCTTACCTATCCATCCCAACTATCCTATGACCCCTTTCCCAATCGCGTCTTAACTACCTTACCTATCTCGCACAACTATCACTTAACCCATCCCCACAACTATCCTTAACTCCATCCACACTATCCTTACTATCCCACAAGCATGCAAAGGCTTAACCCTTTTTTTCAAAGTTTTCACCCAACACTTTGACTTAAGTCAAAAAAATGAAAGCAGTGTGTGAAGCCAAAGATAACCTTTAATAATTACTGTCTAAGTAAACTGTATGACTTTATTAAAAGAGCAAAATGAACCAAGTAAACACACCACACGCTTGTCTTTTTAA
>BHFT01009078.1:0-11073 GCA_004320025.1 Laticauda laticaudata
ATCCATTCCTTTCCATGTTGTCCGCTCTGGTTATGCAAATTTTTGCCCCTTTTGAGAGTGGATAACAATGGATGGAATATTTTTCTTATCCGCTGTGTCCTTTTTACAAATGTTTTGCATCCGTCGGCCAGTGTGACAGGGCTTTTACAACTGATGCACTACCAAATTGTCTTTTTCTCATGATAAATAGCCTCTTGCTAAAACAAATTGTTTCGATGCACTTAATCACAGAACTCAATTATTCTGTCTTTCTAATCTCCCACAGTCAAGGCACTATAGTGTTTTGACACCATGAATTGGAGGGACAAAATACAATTATTGGAGGATGGAGGCTTGGGAAAGTTATGTGGTTTCCCTTTGTCCTGTGTGAATAGGGCATACAATTATGGGGAGCCAAAATCGGTCTCTTTCACATTTTTTTAAAAAAGAAATATTCCAAACTTATGATCTCAGAACCCAAAAACTGCCCTAAGACAAGTAGGTAGAATGTGGTTTCATTTCCCTTGGGCTGCCTATCTCTTCTCCCTGATTGATCTAGCATTTCTGCTATTGCTGTTCACCATTTCTATAAGCTGTTAAACATGTGACTAAATCAATGAGATAATGACAAAAAGCCAGGGCATAAGTGAAAAGCAAAGACAAACAAATTTATTGGAAGAGGGGAATAGGGATTTCCTGACTGATGCTAAATTAAGATGTCCAAATCCCTGAATACTAGAAAATTAATTTAGATCCTTTAGGCTCTGAGTTTGAAATGTGTGTTGAGAATAATTAATAGATATCATCAAAGTTGAAAAAAAATTGAAAGGAGTTTTGAAGACAGCCACACCATTTTCTAGTTAACTTACATTTTTCACTATAATGGCTAATCATTGTCTTTGTGATTTTAAGTACTTTTTACAAATGCATTTTGTACAAGATGAACCCCAAGCAACTGATCCACTCAGAACCTTTTCTGCTGCAGATCTGGGGTACTTCTTTTTATAATAATCCCTTCTTTCTTTTTATAAAGCTTTGAATTTCAGGCACATTGAAAATTAAAGGAGGTTCCTAAGAGAAAGATATTTATAGAGGAAGTTTCCTTAATGCTTGCAAGATAGAACAGAAGAATGAAAACTGGGAGGTTAATTCAGCTGTGGAAATTCAGAACCAATCTGTCTAGTGCTGAGTTAGTTCTAATTGGCTGCTCTTTCCAGTCTCTTCTTTGTCTGTGACTACAGTTTCTTATTGGCTCCCTGTCAGTTGGGCCAGTCATTCTCTCTCAGCCCAACTCACTTCACTGAGTCATTGTTGTGGAAAAAATAGGAGGAGGAAAGAGTAAAGGTAGTCCTTGACTTACAACACTTCATTTAGTGACTCTTCGAAATTACAATGGCATTGAAAAAAGTGACTTATGACCGTTTTCAACTTGCGACCTTTCAGATACTTGCCAACTTACTCATATTTATGACAGTCACAGTGTCTTGGGGTCCTGTGATCACCTTTTGTAATCTTTTGACAAGCAAAATCAATGGGAAAGCCAAATTCACTTAACAACCAGTGTTTCACTCAACAGCTGTGGCAATAAAGATTGTAAAATGGGCAAAACTCACTTAATAAATGTTTCTCTTAGTAACAGAAATTTTAGGCTTCATTGTAGTCATAAGCTGAGCACTATCTCTATTAGGTATGTTCTCCACCTTGAGTTACGGTTGCATGAAAGTAATATAGGTGGGTTATTAACAAACAAATAAATGCATGCATACATACTTGCAAACATACCCAGGAACTAAAGATGGAACCATCTCAATACATACACTAGATTCCTAAGTGATTCCCCAGCACCTTTTACTTTGCAAATTGCCAATTAATTCAGAACTGAACAGTAGTGTTATGCTTTAACTAATGGCTTCTTGGTATTTGTGCTTCCATGGCCCACTAAAATAGAAAATGAATGTATATGCTCTTCCATGAATAAAATTGTAAGGATCCAGGCTTGTGCACCTAAAGCTGAATGAGGGTCAGAACCTACTTATGAGCTGCAGACCTCCTTTGAAGGCCTTGGTGGCCACATTAAGAGCCACAGCCAACTCTTGCCCTAGTTTCACCTCTACTCTTGAAAGAGTATTGTTTCTGGGGAAAGACTCCAGGCAGCATGAAATAACTCACCACATAATGCAATGCATCATTGTCTTGCACATAGGAAAAGAACAGTTCTCATGTTCCCTGGAGTAGATACATGGGCTCAGTCTCAGGAAAATGCCCATAAGATAATGCTACACAGATAAGAATCCCCAAGTGTAATATCTTTTCTACTATCTTTGTCACTTAGAGTTTAGCAACAATATCATTTCTAATTTTGCAAATATTCTACATCAGTGTTCTCCAACCTGGTTATGCTCAGTAGAGTTAATGGGAATTTCATCGCACATAACAAGTAGCATATTTGGGGGAAAGGTGGCATTGGACTAATATAGTAATAAGACTACTCAGTCTTTTCTCCATCTGTAGATGGTTTGTGGTATTACTACTCTTGACATCAGTATTCAGAACTCATTGGAAGGGACTTGACAATTGTAGAATAGCTCATGTGGTGCTGCCTTCCATGTCACCTTATTGACAACCCTTGTAGCTTTCTTAATAAACAACATGGAAGTAGTTTAATATTGTTTCCTATGTATTATAGTACGGAAGCTGCTGGACTAAACTCAGCAAGAAATTCAACCACAGAAATGTTAACTTCTTTGAGTCATTCATTCACTCTTAACCAACTTGTTGAAGGGATAAAATTGAAGGAAGAAATTCTGTGTATCCTACCCTCCATTCCTGAAGGAAAGAGAAAGAGATGACAGACTGACAGATATTTCTGAGAAGGAATTGTTAGTCGGACCATACAAAATTGAAATCTTTGTCACAATATAAACATTTAGTGAACATATGGAAGGGTAATCTGATAGTTTTGTGTTGGCCTACTTTGCCTTCAGATACCTTCAGTCATCAGTGTTTCTTCAAGCATTCAGTGAATGTCTGAAAATGACTCTTTCTTGGAGTTGCTCAAATGGCAGATGATCATGGTTAAAAAACAGATGGCTGAGTTGAAAAAAAAAAGTAAGATGATGTAGAGGATATTCATGAGTGGATCAGGGCTTTTTTCTCTGAATAAAAGCAGATGTGATAACAAAATTGTTTAATTCTTCTGATCCATCTACTATTTCAGTCTAAATTATTTTTTATCAGCCATTATATAATCTCTTCTAAGAAGAAGCTGCATCTCTGGAGCAATTAGCAAATCCAGTAGATATTTCTGCAGCTTCTCTTCAGTGATGGTGGTTGTGGTGGTGGGAATCTAGAGTTTTTATTGATGATTTCCCACACTGGCTCTGTTTTCATTCAATACATGAAAAGTCACCTTCAAATTAAAACAATCCACATTTGCAGTTCTTTCCTAATGTCAGTATTCCAAGTAATACACCCATAGCAAATAGAACAATGAGGCAGGTAGATTCCTCAAATAACAGCTTTATCTGGAGATATCATATTGGCGCAGACTGGTGAAAACCAACTCTGAAAGTTCCTGCAGTTTTCACCTAATTAAAAAGTGAAAGTTTCTCTTTCCTCCAAACAATAAGTCACACTATCCAATCTAGGTGCTATCTGGTTGCCTGGTTACTTCTTTCCTCCTCCCCCCTCCAGCCAGTTTTTGTAATGTCCTTGGTTCACAGGAGAAACTCTTTTGTTTTGGTTACAAAAGCCCAGCTATCTCTATTCTACCCTCCCTATCCCTCAGCTCCAGTGTGGCAACACTGAAGCCTGAAAAATGGCCTCAGTGAGACCAGCTTCAGGGTTGACACCTAGTCTCAAACACTGTCAGTACTCAAATTCTGAATTCAGGACAAAATTACTTCATTTCTCATCTCATAGAAATGTTGTTGACCAATCCGAAGCAAAGCAAGAGCACATCAATATAATACAAAATAACCTATGGTACTTTACTAAACTGCTACACTCCAGATGGATTGAAGTGATTTCTCAGTCACAGGCTGAAAATGGGTAGCTGAAAATTTTGAGAATGTAAAATTTCAATACATAAGGAAGAGATTAGGTTGTGAAAGGCAGCCATTGGTAGGAATCTTTAAGAGCAAGCAATGCTCTTGCCAAGAACAGTAACCCTGTTAGCTTATGTGCATTTCATTATTCAGATGTGTTCCAGCTGATTGAAGTGATGAATTTTCAGGTGTATATCCCTACTTATATCTTTTGCTTCCAAGATAACTATAAGAATAAAATCAATTTCCAGATACAAACCATCTCTAGTGCTTCAGAATGAATTCACTGCAGAAAGTCTCAAATCTGTTCCTCAACTTCCATTCCTTCACATGCTCACTTTGTTTCTCTTCTTTGTGGGACTCTCAATGGTTCTACCAAGAACAGCACATTGCTTCATCACCCAGAATTATCTATAAACCAGTGGTGGAATTCAATTATTTTTACTACTAATTCTGTGGGCATGGCTTGGTGGGTGTGGCTTGGCTTGGTGGGCATGGCAGGGGAAGGATACTGTAAAATCCCCATTCCCTCCCCACTACTGGGGGAAGGTTACAGCAAAATCCCCATTGCCTGCCTACCAGTAAGTTGCTTTCCAGCTCCGTTCTCCTGTGCAGGGCAACAAAAGAAGACCCAGCTAATCAGCTGGGACTCAGAAGGCAGAGAATAGATGAGGGTGGGGCTGGTCAGAGGGGGTATTCTGAACTACTCAAGATTTCCACTACCGGTTCTCCGAACTACTCAAAATTTCTGCTCCTGGTTCTCCAGAACTAGTCAGAACCTGCTGAATATCACCTCTGCTATAAATACCCAGAGCAAAAGATAATGCTTTAAAACCTGCTTTCTCATAGCCATTGTGCTCTCTGCAACACAATAGCCCTTTCAGCACGAAGCAATGCTTGGCATCTTGCTCAACTGTCCTAAAGTATGTGTGGTTTTGAATATTTCTGAACTTTTTTAATGCTCTGACATGAGCTTAACCTCTGACAAGGCTCTTGAATTGTTCCACAGCATGGAGAAATCAACCAGAGGTTTTCATAATTGAAGATAAACTTTAACATATAAAAAGGTAAAGGGAACTGAATGAAATTATTCAAACCAGAGTGAATAATGGATATGTAGGGTAAGAGTGATGTAATAGACTGTTCGGATGTTTTAGATAAAGCTTCTGTCAGGAGAGAAATCATTGAGAGCGTTCAAGACTAATATTTTCAAAGGGAACAAAATTTGTTTTAAAGTTTTGTATCAATCAAAATGAGAAATTTTAGGCAACACTGCTTCTGTAACACCAATTGACACATGTAAAACAAACTGTGTACTATTATTGATGGGAATGTTTCCTTTGCTTATATGGTTTGCTTGTTCCTCTTTGGATTTTGTTTTGTCCTGATTTTGTCATGAAGTAGAGACCAGCATGCAGAGAGACAAGTGAGTAACCAAACAGCTATTGCTCTAAGGGGCATGGGTAGTTTGAAGGAGTATCACAGTAAACACTGCTCTCTTTGGCAAAAAAGTAAACTCTCTGTTTAATGTGTACACCTCTTGGTTCTCATGGAATTGTGGAATAAAGAGAGGGTTCAAACTGTGATGCAAACTGGCAAGAAGCTATATGGAAAAGATACATGGACAGACTTATGCTGAAGATTAAACAGAAAGAAGAGACAGAACATTATCAAATATGGTCTTTATTTTACCAGTGGGTGGAAAAAAAGTGGTGGAGATTAAGAATGTAATCTGTATTGTTAAATAATTAAAATTAAATAACCCAGATAGCACAATATTTATTAAGCACTAACAAAATATAAATAATAGAAAATCAATAAAATCTTTTTTAAAAAAAAATAGAGGCTATATGAAAAAGTAAGGATGTTGGGTGCTAGGGTTCTATTTGTAAGGTCTATAATTGGAAAAAGTCAGAAGGAGAGGCAATAGTATCAAAGTATTATGTGACATTAAGTATCAGAAATACCAAAAGGAGGTACAGGTTAAGGGAAGCATAAGAAGTTGCTTGAATTCTGCTTGAAATCAATATGAGGATGCTTTGGTGAAGGAGAGGGAAATGTCCCTAAACAGACAATAAATGAAAATTTCATCTAGGAAAGATATAAAAGGCTTTGAACTGTGACTGCGTACATACACAAGATTGGAAGGAAGAGCAGCAGCAGGAGGAGAAGTTTCGCCTGGAGGCACAGCTAGGAAATAGAAAAGGAAAGTTAACCTAGGCAGGAGGATCAAGGGTATAAGAGACAAAGGAAAAAATATATTCATGAGTAAAGCAAGAGGTAAAGTATGAAGTTTTTTTTCCTCTGCAGAACCTGACCCAGATGGGATTCTTCTCCCTACAGCTAAAAAAGGAGGCAGAGCATTCAGGAATATTATCTGACAGGTTGGTCAAGGGGATGAAGGAAAGACCGGTAGCTTCACCAAAAAAGAAATCACCCAGTAATTCAACTGTAGAAAGAAGGATGAAAACTTGAAGAGTCAACTGAAGCAGTAGTCAAATAAAAGAAAGTGGGAGAAGCTACTACATATTTGCCAAAGACGTTGTCTCTGCTGCTGTGAGCATTTTGCAGGGAGGGAAGTTAACTTTAACATATGTTTCATTCCTCAATATAATTGTTAATAATTTATTAACATATGTTTCATTCCTCATTCTTGGCTATTATATTACTAAATGCTGTGTTCTATAGAGCTTGAAAATGGTCCTCTGTAAAGGACTTCTGAAAATATCACCATATTTGAAAAAGTTCTCTGGAATTCTTTATACAAAGTGATGTCCTTGGTTTTACTTGAGGATCTTAAATTGGTTAATTTCTTGTTTGCAAAACTCCAGACAGATTTATCATAATTCATCAATATATCAGATAAGTTAACACTATAAGTTTATAGTGTTGATGAACATAGGCCTTCTTAAAAATCATACTCTTTAGAGTTTATTTTTGTCATGCTGTGTTATAAAGCGTACATACAAGAATTTTGTTAAATTTAGTTAAATTTGTGTAGTGAATACATGCTGATAATTTTACAATTGCTGCATAGTATCCAAATTTAAATCTCCATTAGAATTGTAGCTTTCTTGCAATGTTGAGCAAAAATTATTCTCATTGCCATGAGCATATATTATATTATATCATAATATTATATCATTGTATTATTATATTTCTTGATATATTTTGGGAATATAACTAGTGAAAAAAGTTGTGATTTCATTTCAATTTTCATTTTCATTTTTTTTCTGCATTGTGTTTTGTATATCTTTCCGTTACTTTTGAGGGTTTTTTGTACATGTACCACATATAGTAAAAAAGTTTATTTTACATGACATTTCCAACATTTATTGCTGTATGGTTTATCTATCTTAGAGATTATTGACAGAGTTATTTAATATGGACCATCTATAAAAAAATTGAACCAATTTTCTTTCAAACTGGAGCTTTCTGTTTGTGACTGTTTCTTTAAAAATCCACATGCATTTTATCAGTTTTTTTTAATTGGTTCTGTCTTTGTGCCATATGGAAGTATCAGTTCATATAAATACTTTAACAGGTGGTTTTGCAAATATTTCAAATGTTGTCATTTTTCTTCAAATGCCCTTTGTTTTTTAAAATCAATTTTACACAATCAGCAATTTGTAAACACATCAAGCATAGCATATTCTGACTTTTATTGAATAATTCTTGCTATGACCATAATATATTATGTATTTTATTGAATATGTGAGATATATATATCTGTCTGTCTGTCTGTCTGTCTTTCAGCTTCCTATCATCCATCTATCTGACTGTCTGTCTATCTATCTATCTATCTATCTATCTATCTATCTATCTATCTATCTATCTCTATCTGATACACACATACACACACACACACACACACAAACACAATTGCCTCTGATATGGAAAACTTTTGAAGGACAGCTTATTTTCCTTACAGAATTTTATGCTTTTATTAAACTTTGTCTCATAATATGTCTTCAAATTTTTATCCTCCTTTGTATTTCAGCACTATAAATATCCATGAAGTCTATTAGCTAGTGCCAGGCCAACTTCTTCTAGTATTGATATTCTCCTCTTTGGGAATTTTATCCACTCTGTTATCCATGATAAGCAACTTACTTTACTTATAAAACAGTTTAAAATTTGGATACACAAGACCATCTCATTCTTTTTTATATATTAATTTTATTAATGAACAACAAACAGAAAAACATTTAAAAACAATGAACGTGGTGCATACATAACAAAAAAATACAAATTTACATATGTACATAAATATTAATCATCTCTGATACAGTTATACCATCTAAAACAATGTTATATTTTATGAGCTTTGTTTCCAGAAAGTGGTAAGGTCTCCTCAAGTTCCTTACTCTTCTCAGCACCTGTTTAAGGATGGTTATCTGCTTTCCGCTATGTTCTACTGGCTCACTCTCATTCTGTGCAGTATTTCATCACGGGTCAACTTCTTGATCAACTGGACATGAACTTCTCTGGAAAGCTTATGCCTTCTTGCATAGTTCGTCTGTACTCTGTATATCTCATCTATTTCCATCACAATTTCTTCCTTTCCAGTTCTTAATATTTTTGCAATTATCTCACCCATTACATCTGGCAAATCTTCCTCTTTTCCCTCCTTAATATTTTGGAATCTCAGGTAGTGGGCTGTTTTTTCTGCTTCCAAAAAAATTACCATAGATTCCAGATCTTTATTTGCTTGTATCGGCTTATCTGTCAGGTCTTCCACTTTTTTCTCATTTTTATCCATTCTAGATTCTATTTCCGCTATTTTTTCCTGGTTTTTCCACATCTCTTGGTAGCATTCGAATTTTTCATTTATGATTTGGATTTTTTTCTTTTCACTTAGATCTTACTGATCCTATATCTGTCTTCAAGTCTTCATGATTTTTAGATAACATTTCCTGCATATTCAACATTAATTCTTGTAGGTATTTTACCAAGTTCAATCTCTCCCTTGGTAACATTTTGTCTATAGCTCTCTGTGTAGAGGGACTTGCCACTGAAGTCATTGTCAATGTTTGGGTTGGTATTTTTTTTCCAGCTCCTAGTTTAGATATATTTGTATTACTTGTCATACTAAATATCTTTACTATAATATTATTTTTCCACCTCTTCCGGTTTTTCTCTTCTCTTTCAAATCCCTCCAACGCTTATATTAATAATTAAGCCAATCTAACAATAAATCCAATCTAATATCCAGTATTCAGTAATCTGCTAAGTATGCTAAATTATATTTATAATATCAGCAATAAATATCTAATAATTAATTGTAACAGATGTATTGCTTAAAGTAATCCCATTTAATCAAACCTTAAAATAGTTAATATATATCTAATTAATCTATAACACAATATATAATATTATCTATAACATAATATATAATATACCAATATATCAAAATATGTAATACTAAAAATTTATCTTATGATTTAATTAATCAACCTAACCATTAAGTACGTAATATATTGTTTATATTTGTAGAATTATGTTAATCTATATTATCCAATGTATGTAGAGATCAGCAAAGTCTTATATTTATCTATATGTGCAGTGGTTTAAGAATCAACAAAACAGACCAAAAGACAGAAGCTTTAACAAAAAGAAATCAAATATCCTTTTTTGTTCCTTGTTGCAGTTTCTCTTCAATTTGGTGGCCAGCAGGTGTCACTCATGAAATGCTACAGTATCTCTTGGTCAGCTTCAAAATTGCCAACTCACTTTCTTTATACCATCCATTTTAATTAATTTCCAAGTTTCTTTTCCCAAAACAGTCCAAAACAGTTCACAAAGAGATATAGAGCCAAAATCCAAAAAATCCAAATTCCTCCACGATATTTGATCTAAATTATCAGTTCTCTCTCAAGTTGTTAAGTCAAGTCCATTTAGTTCAAATCGTTCAAATCATTCAGAGCCCCCCCCCCATTTTTAACTTGTAATCCCATGGCTCTCTCTCGAGTCATCACTTAATACTTTCAAAGATCACCCTTCTCCAAGTATAATCCAAAATTCTCTTCTTGCATTAGCTCCAGGCACCGATCTAATTGTTTTTTCTTTTACAATTACATACCGATCTTCTCGCTTTTTTTGCCTGTTTTTTTTATGGCTTCCTTATCTTCTTCTTTGCCTACCATTAAATCCTCCACTCCTCCCATTCTTGACTAGGGCTGACTCTTAATGCTGAGTTTTCTCAATATCAATCACTTTTGGCGCCCCCCTTTTTTAAAATCACTTAAAGTTGTTAAGGCTGTCCATTTAGTATGCACCTTCATTCCACTATTTCACTGATATCTTCTTCTATGGATGGTCTGCCGATCATCCTTCCTTTGTCTGCTCGATCGAGGTTCTCTCTGCTCCCCCACATGAACCACCACCCGTGTAGGTTCTTTGGCACCCCTACACTTTTGGAAACCCTATGAGCCTCCTTTGATCCCTGAAAGGTCCCACAAATTGAAGTTTAAAAGATCGTGCTTCGCAGAGAGATCTGCTTACACGTCCTCTCTCCTAGACAGCTGGCTCCACCCCTCCCAAGACCATCTCATTCTTGAAAAATAATTTCCCACTCTGTATAAATTTACCAACAATTTTTTCAAAAGTTCTAGCAATCTAACTCATTGATTCTTGCAAGATGGGTACACTTTTAATTTATTTCAACCTGTAGTAAGGATACTTGGTAAATTTCTTTGGCTTAAATTCATATACAAATGTGCCTATACAATATCTACCAAACCAAAAGATAGAGCACATGCTTAAATCTCTTGTAAAGATTGAGTAAGATTTTTTACATTTTTTTAAAATGATAAAAAGAATCAACATATTATTGGGGAAAATTGCTTCTAAATAATGTGAAATGAAGATGACATGAATTTTTGGTCAGGTATTAAAGTTATCTTTACCTGGATGTTTTGTAGCCATTTAGAACCATATCCAATTTTTGTGTTGGTTGGCTGAATGAATGTATTTTTGCTTCACTCTGATTTGATTTTTGCAAAATCAAATTTAACCAGAAGGTGCTAAAAATCGGGGGGGGGGGGGT
>BHFT01009079.1:0-41040 GCA_004320025.1 Laticauda laticaudata
CACCAGACTGTCAATTATCTGGAAGCCTGCACTCACAAACAAAAAAATCTCCACACCACAAGCCAGCCAAACACCTGGGCACTTACCTGGGCCGTCCATTTACTCGGAGCCAAGTCGCACTAAAAGCCTCCAATACAGGAAACACAATGTTGCCAGCCAATCAAGCCAAAAAAAGCCACAATACAAACAGAAGATATTAGAAATACCAATCAAGCAGAACACAGCAAACTCCAAGACCAATAAACAATGTACCAAGACTCCCTACCAATGAGGATGAAGAAAAAAACCATTCTGGCATAGCAGTAGGCTAACCCCAAATTTAAAACAGAAATGGCTGTGAAAGTTTGACTCACAGACGAACACAATACAGAAGCCTGATGATGGCACATGAAATTCTGCTGAAACAATGCTACAACTTTAAAAGCACAACTATAATGACATGGGAAAATATCCGAACAAAGCTGAATACCATACATGTAAGGAACTGCGAAAACACACATACACACATTATACACCACTGTTCCAAATGGAGGGGAAAAGCTGGTGTTCTTTTGATATTATACCACTGTTATCTCTTCTTCATACTGAAATTGGCCATGTTGTTCTGTAATCAAATGGACTACAAAGTTGGTAAATAAAAAATAAATAAATTAAAAAGGAGATGGGAAGGAGAAGATAAGGGGGGGGGCCAGAGAAATGGTATAGTTAGCATGCGTAATGTTAAATAAATAAATAAAGCACACTAGTACACTTTTCATCTAACTAAGATAATATAGAAGTAAATACAAATGTATAATTAAGAGCCAGAGATCAAGTATAATAATATGAATACTAATGAACTTAATAACAAAACATTTGAGAAAAAGAAAAGAAGTTGCATTCTGTATTCAAAATTGCATCACCATTGCTCCAAATGGAGGGGGGAAAAGGTTGATACTATAGACTCTCTGAAGTTAGAAGAAATGTTGAAGGTCAAGATGAACTTAAGTGAAGTGTGAATCCTAGTGACTGGACTGATGAGAATTGAAGCCAGAATTTGCAAGCTATCTTATTAGCATAGCTGAGGATCCTCCAAGTACCACTAGACTACTTTCATTTCTAATATCTGATAATCATAGGTCAAAATGTTGGAAGACTATTAAGAGCAAAGTGAGATTGTGTGGTCTTTCCATTGGATATTTGTTATTTTCAGGCATTAAATAAGACCAAGACCAAAGATGCTATCAAGCAGTGGACCTTGGACACTGAGTGGCAACACAACCTAAGCCACAAAATTGACTTAAGAGGACCCCGAAAAATCTCCCCTGCAGCTTTCCAATTTTTTATTTATTCAGTCTAAGAACTGGCGGATATTTTCTAAAACTTGTTCTAGTGCTTGCCCTCTGACATTTTTGAAAAGGTAGATATAATAAAATTCCAATTTTCTAGAGGTTATAACCCTGCAAAAGAAGGAGACTGAGACAATTCGACTTGACCTTTTACACCAAGAGTTTTATGCTGATTCTTGGGTAAGACTAATTCAGCCCTTATTAACTAATATACCAGGTCTCATAAACAAATTTTACATTGATTCGTTGATGGATGCCAGCAAGTAACTTTCTTGGTTGCAGATTTTTACTTTTAAACAATCTAAAGACTGGTGTACTTCAGAGAAAAGATTGTAAATTACAGTATATTGCCTATGACAAAGTAGCTAATATTTTCTGAATGCTGTTATATTTTTCTTGTTTATGACACTACTTTTGTTCAGGCCATTAAAAGTTTTCTTGCAAAGTATAAATTGTTTTTTTTTTCCGAAACAGAAAAATAATTTCAGAGATGTTCTTCTGTGTAAAGAAAGTCATTTATGGTTAGGGTGAGTTTCTGCAAAGCATTGGACTAAATGCTAAAATTAAGGAATATGGTTCCAAAATTATCTTTTTTGAACAATAGTGAAATTTTAAATGCAAACTTCTGCTAGATCTTAAAAATCTTTTTATTCATTTGTTATTATTTATTAAGAAACTTTATATGGAAAGAACTTTATATTTATATACACTCAACTTACTCCTGGTGATTCTGGGTATCTTACATAAGAAAAAATCCAAATCCAAAACCAATCCTTTCTGGACATCATCCATAAACCTAATTAATTATCTGGGTCTCTTTACTTACTAAATGCAAAAGTGATGAAAGCTTACATAGATTAAAATCTGACATTTATATTTTACATTTCTTAGAACAAAGTAATTATTTAAGACATTTCTTTCTGTTAGAAAAGGTATCATTTTTACCATCCATACATGTACAAGATACAATATCTGAGTTAGCTGGCCAAAGAACGACATCTGTGTATACATTTTCATGTTTTAATTTAACATTATTTTGTTCGATAATATAAAAACAAAAATTATACATGAAAGATTCATATTCAAAAGATATCTTAATTCCTAGAAAGAAAAGTCAAATTTTTCTGCTTTTGAGGTGGAACATCCTGTTTAGAAAAGTGAGCAGCCAGAAGCAACTGCCAGGACCTCAATTAATCATAGAATGAGAACAATCCATTGAATAGCATTTCCTCAGTGAAGCTGAGAAAATCTGGTCTGCCTCAGGCCAGCTTGTCACATTATGGCTAGAGTAAAATTTGAAACTGGGGAATTCCAGATCTTTTCTCACACTCTCCCAACAGCTGTGTCTCAGGAAAAAGTTAGATAGCCAGGCTGCCAATCAAGATTCATATAGTGCATTGTTAAAAAAAATGCCTGATCACTGGATCAATAGGTAAGTTGTGATTTAGCTTCCAACAAACAGATTTCATATTTCTCCAAAGGATAAAATTCAGTTGTCATTACAAATTTAAATGCATTTTGAGGAGAAAATTATACCTTACCTTGTCCTAATAAGAGGCTGAGATCTTTTAGTAAGTTTCTAAATATGTCATACATATATTTTTGTAAACCATTGACTTCTATACAAATATAGAATAGCTCTGTGTGTGTGTGTGTGTGTGCGCGCGCGTGCGCACACACACATACATATATACATATATGCATGCATTTACAGTATATTTGTTGCATAGAAGTCACTGGTTTACAAATATATTTCATAAAAGTCTATTATTAGGAAATAGGAAAAAAATAAAATGGTTAAATTCATAAGGACTAGTGCCATGTCCTAATTTCACATTGAATTTGTTTAATTCATATGACCTGCTAGGAGTGAATAAACACCGGGAACATTTATTACCAATTGCAGTTATGAGCAGAGGTGGTATTCAGCCAATTCTGACAGGTTCTGGAGAACTGGTAGTGGAAATTTTGAGTAGTTCAAGGGCCTGTCACATAGGATGCAAAAAGTATGTAAAAAGGACACAGCGGACAAGAAAAATTTCCATCCGTTGTTATAGTTTTATCTGCTTCTCAAAAATGCCCCCAAATTTTGCATAACAGAGCGGTACGAACGCGAAAGGAAGGAACGGGGGAGGATGTAGCAGGATGTAAAGCGGATGAATCCACGGAAGCCTAGCGGATGGATAGCGGATCGGAAGAGGAAATGGCACATCCGCAGGCTTCCAGGGGAGCACAGTGAAGTAAGACGCGCGCGCAGCGGAAGGAACCGATGCAGAACGTGATGCCTAGCGGATAGACGCGGATGCATCACGGAAGCTAGCGGCTAGCCTAGCGGATGCAAAGTGTTCACATACGCATGTGGGGAGATGCATTGCGTCAGCCCCGCGGATACAAAAGGATGCATCTTCGCAAGCAGGTCACACTCAGAGGAAAGACACTGCTGCCAGACACATCTCCAGCCAAGAAACTGGGCGAAAACAAGGAAAGCCTATGCCATCTTCTGCCAGGCCCTGGCAAGAGGACAAGGCGCAACCATCCCTACCCCTGCCTGACTCTTTGCTTCTGTGGGGCTTCTGCTGCTCGCTGGCTGACTCTGCCTGGTGCTGGTGCGTCTTGCCTGGTGCTGCTGCCTGGTGCTGCGTTGCTTCTAGTGCTGCTTACCCTGCTGCCGCGCTGCCTCCTGGGCTGGTGCTTCTGCTGTGTGCCTTACTCTGCCTGGTGCCTGCTCCTGGTCCTGCTGGTGCTCACTGGTCCTTGCGTTTGCTGCTGGTACTCCGTGGGTGCTGCTGCTGGTGCTGCTCGGTGCTGCTGGTACTTGATGCCTGCTGCCTGCGGATGGTGCTGATGGTGCTGAATGGTTCCACTGGTGCTGCCAGTGCTGTTTGGTCTCGCTGGTGCCTTGCTTTTGCTGCTACTGTTGTTGCTCTGCTGCCTTTACTCTGGTGGTGGTGTGGTGGACCAGCTCTAGAACCTCAAAGCCCCTCTGATTGAGGGCCTCAGAAGGCCCCTTCCAGAGGGAGGCAGAGGCATACACGAGAATGGAGAGAGGAGGCAATACCTTCCATCGAAAGGAGAACTTGAGGATGAGAGGTGCCTGAATATGGCTGAGGGAGAAAGTCCGGCCAGCTGAACCTGCTGCTGACCTAGTCCAGGTCATTCTCCTCCACCCCAGGTGTATGTCACACCACGCCTTCACCTTACAAGGCTACCGGCTACCAGGACTAATCCAGCAGCACAGGCAGCCCTTCCAGTCAAGCCACAGTTCATCAAATGCCCAGACGATGGCCACCATCCATCCACAGATCTGCCCAAAGATTGACCACCAGATGCCCCCAGAATGCCAGCAGATCACGCTCACCCGACAGTACTACCTGGCTCACTGGCCATCGTCCTCACACTGCAGACCAGAGAGGCCCACTACACTCCTCTCTCCTACCAACCCCACAGCCAAGCCCGGCCTCAGAAGCTCTGTCATCTCGGTCTTAGGGACTGCACCTCCATGTCATGGAAGGAAGAGGGCTACTCAACATCACAGATCTGAGCCAGCTCTCATGAGAGTTCCTCCACAACATCAATCCCCTGTTGGTCCCTACTGGGGCCAGCACCCCAATGGCCGCCTCAACCAACACTCCAAGCAGCAGCCACCTCCACAGCACCTGGACCCTTCACTCCTGAGACTATGGGCATGCCCTCAGAGTGACTGAGGAAGATGCCAGAGACTGGGTTGCTACCTGTTGACTTTTATCTTTGCTTGGACACTTTTTTCTTGGGTCATTTTGCTTTTACAGTTTTGTTATTAATAACATTTATCTTTGCTTCACACACTTGGTTCATTTATTTTTAGTAAATAAACGTCTGCAGCTCCTGCTACGTGGTCCTGAGGCCAGGTGGCACAGAGTCAGTGCCACCTTCAGCACAGGGTCAGGCTGGGCCAGAAGTTGGTGTTTGACTTGGTCAACCTGGGTCTCAGCCACTCCACAACTTCGTCAAACATGGCTGGTGGCGATCTCGATGAAGTTTTGGAATGCCACGAGGTGTCTTCGTTCCTCAGCTCCACCATCAGCTTGTTATAACAGTCCGTCTCAGCTCTTCTCCGTGATCCATCTTCGGACCCAGACACTTCTTGGACGCCTCCTTTTCTTCACGTAGAACAGGTGAAAGAGCCTGTAGAGGGCTTCGACTGTTGTAGAATGATGGCGGCTACCAAAAGGAGTGTGTGACGATCCATGTGGAGATGACTGGATGCCTGTGGAAGAGCAAGAGCCAGATGAAGGGTTGAAGAGGTCTGCCACCGCAGGGCTGCTGGACTGGAAGTGAGATCAAGTGATTTCTCCCCCTTTTTATGGAAATATAGGTTTCCGCTCGGTGTCCTTTTGCCATTCTCTAGACATCCTGCAGACATCCTAAATATCAGAGATACGTCCCCTATACAAACGTTTTTTCCTTTTAATGCTTTTATTGCGAACTGCATCCACTTTCATCCTTTCTACATCCATGCTTCTAACGTTGCATGTCCATTCCACATCCGTTTTGCTTCCTTCCCATGTGTCTTTTTCCGCTGGAGCGGATTTGAATTGCGCGAATTGCGCAGCGGATGCCAGCGGATATAGCGTACGCGTAACGGATGACACACGGATTGCTAACGGATGTTCCAGTATGCATAACGGCTAACGGACGCGTTGGATACATTTTCCACTCAAAAAGTTTTGTGCAGCTCAAAACTTTTTGAGCGGATGAAACACCAGTAGACGGATGCTGGATGAATAGAGAGTATGAAAAATGGACGCAGTGAGTACAGAACGGATGCATCGCATTTACCAATGGATGGCAAGTGTTTCTCTCCGTTTTACATCCTCTTTCCATCCATTCGTGCCGTGTGACAGGGGCTTCAGAGAACCGGCAAATACCAACTCTGACTGGCCCTGCCCCCATCTATTCCCTGCCTCCTGAGTCCCAGCTGATTGGCTGGATCTTCTTTGGTTGCCCTGCACAGGAGAACGGAGGGAATGGAGATTTTGCAGTATCCTTTGCCTGCCACGCCCACCAAGCCACGCCCATGAAGCCACACCACACCCACCAAGCCATGCTCACAGAACCAGTAGTCAAAAAAAAATTGAATACCACCACTATTTCGTAGAGTCTGGATAGGAGAAGAATTCTTGTTTATTTGTTTTGCTTTAAACTGAGTATTGATAAAAGTGTTTGACTTCAAAAGTTAAAACCACAGGTTACTTTTTAAATTATGCTTCTAAACTCTCATAGATTCCATAGCCTCTCTGCTACAGGTCATATATTCATTCCAACCAGATTACATATTTAAGTGCTGAGTATATTTTAATCTGAATACAGTATGTTCAAGAAAAAAAAAACCTATCATTTTGACATGCTGGTTTCTTTGTTCCTCTGTATCTCTGCTCTTCATTTTAAAACACATACAGAGCCACATATTCTTACCTAAATAATTATTTAGGTAATTTGATTATTATCTTTGATTCAAGATAAAAATGACATTATTTTGAATTTGGAACATTTTCAGGAAAGATTGGAACAATATCAAAAGTCTCTCTAATAAAATTGATCCAGACTGCCTCAAACTCAAAATGCTTGCGTGAAGAAAAAGCAGGGGGTATTTTGATCTCATTTTTTTAAAATTCCAAAACATTTCCAACTCCTTAATTCAATGCTTCTTCCAAAAAACATCCTTGTTGCAGAGGTGGTATTCAGCAAGTTCTGGAGAATCGATAGCGGAAATTTTAAGTAGTTCAGAAAACCGGCAAATTCCACCTCTGACTGGAGATTTTACAGTATCCTTGCCCTGCCACACCCACCAAGCCATGCCCACAGAACCAGTAGTAAAAAAAATTGAATCACACCACTCCCTTGTTTTTTCATGTGTGCATGTTTGTGTGTGTAATAGCCTCAACACTCTCTCTGACATCACCTTCCAAACTGCAAGGGTTGAAACATTGAAAAATCTTTCCTGCCATATAAAATTGTTTATCCTAATTCCTGCAGTTCTTTCAGCCAACTCAAGGTCTGGTCCACATTGTGTGAACTCACTGACTCACTCCAAGATGATGTACCTGCTTTTTCTGGATGTCTCTGCACTTACAAGACTTGGGATCCGAGCGCTTCTTATGTTCTGGGCTCAAGTCAAGTTTCTGACAGAAAAGTATGTTGCACCCTCATTCAATATTTTTGTTTTAGCTCGTTTGTTGCTGCTTTCTCCTTCTATCAGCCACTGCTTTTTTCTTCTCTTCTTTTCTTGTAGCTTAAAGTTGAACTTTGACTCAAAGACATGTTCCTTACTGGGGTAATGAAAGTGGGAAATCTTACTGGGGATTATTTCCTGGATGGGAACTTGTCCACCTTCTGCTTTTTATGAGGGTTCCCTTCATCTGGTAATATTTCTGAATAACAAGATGAACGCATTATGTGGCCCTAAGTCAAACTAATGCCCAGCTGGGCAGTATTTCCTTTTTTTGAACTATTCTACTGGAAACAGTTGGGTCCGAAGATAAAGGGATTAGGATTAGGATTAAGGGAAGGGAAGGCATAATAGAAGGCAATATTATATCACTGCAAGTTCAAAGGATTGTAGGGAAGGCCTTGTTCACTGTTATAAACACTGCTTTTATGTACATTATAATGCTGCTTTTAGATCAGGAATAAAATGCATTATTTTATTGCTAAAAACTTCTACTGTTTTTCAGCTTTCTTTTAGTTTACTTATTCTAAGGTGAATTTCTGATTTCCCTCATTTCAGATCCATGGAAGCCAGGTTGTTGAACTATGGGGTGTCAGAAGGTGGATCTCCACAGCAGAATTATTTTTGATTTTTTTGCTTAAAAGAAAAACTCCATTCTGCAGCAAATGGAGAGACTGGAGAGACTAGTTGAAGAGAGTTATTATTCTGGTACTACAACCAATAACAGAAAACAACACATTTTAATCCAGTTCTCTACCAACTACAGTGTAAACTAGAAACAAAACTATGAAGCTGGAAGTTAAGTTTCAGAGTTTCAAGCTAAATCAGAATTATTTGGACTTGGAAATCCAATCATAAGTTCCAGATTTGAATTAATATTGTACATTGACCTCCAGTGAGAATAAACATACTTGTCTGTCCCTTCTTGGTAAAAAGAGTGAGATAAAGATTGCCTTTTTGTTTTGTATGTTACTAGCTAAATATCTTAGCTGCACCTAATTTAAACATCAATAAAGAGTAAATAGATGTAAATTTCCTCATTATCCAAGTTTGCCAACTCCAATAACCATTATGCCAGACTGTGACCTTGTAGCTTTCCTATCTTATTCACAATATTAGTTCTCTAAAAGAGGAATCCAAGGTGTGCTTAACTGGGTGTAAATTCAGATAACTATTTTTTAAATATGATTGTAAGGTTACATCCTCATCTCTTTTTAGAATTCATGCCTGTAATCATAAATAGCTTTTCCCTTGTGCGTAAAATATTGTGACCAATATGTAAATCTACTGTGAGCACCATTTTGCTCTGATCCATAATTAACATCTGTATTCTTCAGCATCTTTGGACATGGAAAAGTTGGTAAATGGACTAGGAGACCAATTTTTCAAAAGTGAAGGGTTCCTGAGAGAAGAATTAAAAGGGCCATTGCTTACTCTCCTATGAACTACTCTGAGGGGGTAGAAGGCCCACACATGTAGCTGCCATATGCACAGCCATAATGCTGCTTGATTACATGGTAGAGCTTTTTAGCAACAAGAAAAATCCTGAATTTTGACAATTTTTGGCATAATGCTTATGGTTGAATTTGTGTGAGTTTACAGGTTCTCTTTGGAAAAAAGATCAGCTGCTCCTTTTTCAAGTCTTTTGCCCAGAGTTATAACTAGGGAAACAAGTAATGTGCACTTTTTCAGGCTTATAATTGAAGCAAGACACTTAGTTTTATATTATTGAAATAATGGAAAGCTTTGTTATAAATTATGAAGTTAAAAACACTCACATGTATCTATGAGATCGTTTGGAATAGTAGATAAAACACCAGATTAGAATCCAGGAGTTTGTGAGTTCTAGATTTGCCTTAGGTTCAACGAGCTGGGTGACCTTGAGGCAGTCACTCTGTCAGCCCTAAATAGAAGATCATGGCAAATCTTTGAAAACTTGCCAAGTAACCTGCAGAGACTAATCGAGGCAATCACCAGGAGTCAACATTGACTTGAAGGCAAAAATACACACACAGATACAGATTAAACAGAGTTGGAAGGGACTTTGTAGGTCATCTAGTCCAACCCCCTGCCCAAGCAGGAGACTCTACATCATTTCTGACAAATGGCAGTCCAATCTCTTCTTGAAAGCTTCCAGTGATGAAGGTCCCACTGGAGGTTCTGAAGGCAACCTCTGTTGATGGTTCTCACTGTCAGAAAATTTCTCCTTACTTCTAGGTTGAATCTCTCCTTGATCAGCATCCATCCATTATTTCTTGTCTGGCCTTTGGGTGCTTTGGAAAGTAGCTTGACCTCCTCCTCTCTGTGGCAGTTCCTCAAATACTGGAACACTGCTATCATGTCTCTCCTGGTCCTTCTCTTCACTAGACTAGCCATACTGAGTACTTGCAACCGTTCATCCTGTTTTAGCCTCCAGTCCCCTAATAATTATGGTTGCTCTTCTCTGTATATAACATACATACATACATATATAACACACACACGTGTGTGTGTAACATATGCATTCATATACATTCATGTATTTTTGTTTATGTATATGTATACACATACACATACACATACAATTACTCACATACACATAACCAATTGTTTGTGATGGTGCTGTGAAGTGGAATCTTAAGAGTGTTTCCTAAGAATGGGAACAAATAGATCCACAAGCACATTTCAGTCCCTTTGGTTAAATTTCTGCGCTGTTACGATTGATGCTGAAAAATCTCCTTGTAAATCCACAGAAGCTTTGCCCTGGAGATGCGAAAGTGTTATGAAATTCTGATGCTTAGCTCAGATGCATAGAATTGCATTATGTGGAACATAATGTTGTGAAACAGAATAACTGAGCATTCAATGAAATAATATTTCTAACAACTGGCACATTTTTTGCATGGTCTTGCTTTAAACATTGAGCTATTTTCAGATGAACTGCCAGTATCTTGCTTGCTCTAATTTTGGCAAGCATAACTAGCTGGGCTTGTTTATTAGCCTGCAATATTTACATGATTTTTATCAAAGGTGTATGTATCATTTTCTCTTTAAAAGCAAGTATTGCATTATGTTTTCAAAGTCAACTATTTTCTAGGCTTCCCTATCAACTTCCTCCTACCTGAAATACATTAAATACTACAAAGAAGGATGAAAGATTCATTTATGGGCAATTTGTCATTCAGTTACATTTTTGCCTTAACTTTATGTTTGTTTGTTTATTAAAGAATGAATTTTGTACCTAAACTTGTATTAAAAAATTAGAAAGTGCTGCAGTTCTAATAAATACTAATAATACTCCTGTGTGCACATTGTTACAATGAAGCATTGAAAGTCCAGGTTTTATTATTTCTGGAGGTAGATTCATTACATTTTGGTCTGTGTTTTCAAAAAAGTACTATATTAGCTAGTTTTCTAGAAATCCCCCTCCACCCCATTCCAGTGGACTTCCCAATGGAAGCTCATTTAAGCAGTCTTGATATTATCTCTCTTGGAGGAGTTCATCAATTCTATCCCACCCTAGTTTTCACCGATTCATTCTTCCTTTACATTTAATTTGCAATTTGATCCTCATTAATTTTCACCTCATGGCCAAAGAGCTCCATATCTTCTTGTTCTTAGGTAAAATGTTCCCACCCACCACCACCCCCAATATTCAACCGACTTTATTTTTCTTCTTATACATCCAACCCTCACTTTTATAAAACTAATTGGTTAGCAGCATGTCCTTCAATACAGCCATTTCACTGCTTTCACGGTTCATGCTTGTCAGTTCTTTTAACAAATACCAGAGCAGGAAACAGTTCCCATAACTGGAATAGTACAGGTAGTCCTTAACTTATGACTACAATGGAGCCCAGAAATTCTGTTGCTCAGTGAGACAGTTATTAAATGAGTTCGGTCTTCTTATATACAGTATAAGAAAGAGACCTTAAGTTCAGTAGGAAAGATCATGCTAGGTCTGTAAAAAGTTCATTCCCCATCAGCTGTATTATTACAGGGGATAATGTAACATACTATTGATTTTAAAAAAAAATTAATCTCAACCCTGGTGACTTCATAAATGCATTTATTCAGTTTTCCTACAATCACACAGAAGTTGTTTACCATTGGCTTCCGAATTCCTCACCTAATTTACATCCTTGGAGGCCTTTAATCTATCCAAATACTAACCAGGGATGATCTTGCTTAGTTTTTGAACCCAGGTAACATCTGTCAGGTGGTGCCATTACTAAAAAAGACATCTATCTGAGTCACTGCCAATCAGACCTAAATGGATAGGGATTGGAGGGACAGCAAAAAAAACCCAAAACCTTAAATGGCTGTGAAGAAATATACTCCTCCCCTTTGCTACCATCTAGTGGTCATTTGGGGTACTTTGGTCCAGATACGTCTAGAATATATCCTTGTCTGATAAATAATATTCACCATCATTTCTAAAGGAGCTATAATAGCCACATTGGTCTTTAAGTAAATTTTCTGCAAATATAAGTGCATAGTTAATTTCTGTACAGATATGCTCAGCATCTGGCAAAAATTTCAAGGTGAAAAACTGGACAGATGGCTTATGTAATGTAAGCAACTTTTTTTCTGATAATACCTTTGAATTAACACTTTAACTGAATATCCAGCAGTTGCTACCTCTTCTGAAATCTACAGGGAAATAAGTGCCCATTTAATCCTTTTACAAAAAGCAAAACAATAATTGAAATTTCATATAGCTTTCCTTCCAGTTTGTTCAGTAGCATAAGCAAGTGGATAAAAAAATATTAGCAAGATAAAGTACACAGAACAGATCAACTATAATTTCAGCTACTGATAAACCTTTTGCAAACTATAATTTGGTACAAAATCTGTCCTTTTTTTTTTTCTTCACCTAGAGTGCCTTCTTTCATCCCTTATTTGAAGAAGGGAATATTCAAGGTTTCACAAGATAAACAGACTTATACAATCTCGGAAAAGCAGATGTGTACACAGAATGGAATGTATTCTTAAGGAAGGCAGTTGACATTATAGCAATTGTTAATTCAATGTTGTTATCCCCACAGTGTCATTCAACAACCTATCTACTGCATTTACTTTTAATGAAGCCGGTGTTCTCTCGTGCAGTGTCATTAAAACTGTTGAAGTAGGATTGGAGAATGTTAGAAGTGTGATTTCACTTGTGCTGACTCTTCAGCAGCTCATAATGTAATGTACAAGGGGCAAGGTAGCATCAATTAGAGAGCTAGGAATTGCTTCTGTGTTTCTTGATTTATTTTTCACTTGGCCTGCTCTTCGCCTGTGAGATTTCTATTCTCAATATGCTCTCTTCCTGCCCCTCTCTTCCCCACAAATCTATTCTCTCCTTGACAAGATTTAGCTAGGTAGACTTTGCCTCTTCTACCCTTCCTCAGATATTTCTCCAAATAAGCCTTTCTGTTGAAGTTACAAAGAGCTGCTTCATGAGTCCTTGCTCAAGTTATTTTCCTGCTGTCCAGGAATATACAAAAATGCTTTCTCCAACAGAAAAGGCCTGTCTTAAATCTCCATTCACCTATGCAGCTCATTGGGTGACTTTAGATCCACAATTATGCCACATTGCATTGTCGTGTGGGATTTGAGTAATGGCAGTAAAGAACTGAGAGTGCTACTATGTACTTCTGGAGAAAAGATAGGTAATAAATAATGTTTATTGTAAAAGTTATCTGGAAAAAATGCAGGTATCTATGTAGTCTAAAGTAGTTTGAAAATATATTAAATATAGATATGGTAAGGACTTACTTAAGAGAAAGATGAGAAAGGAAGTGTCAGAAGATTTATTCTTGAAACATTGCCAATAGTCAAAAAATCTATAGAGATTCTAAGTCATCCAAATCATGGTTGTCCCAAAGGTGCTTTTTCAGGAGGCAGCTGGTCATTTGCATCCTTTTAGAGGGTCATTGACGCACTTGGAGGTTTAATTTCCATTCTCCACCATCCAGTCAGAGCTGAATAAACTTCTTGGTTGAGAAGCGAAATGTCTTCAAAGAAAAAAAACCAAGCCCAGTTACTTCCTGAAAAAGTACCTTTGCGTCAACTATGACCTGGATGACTGAGAATCTGTATAGATTTTTAGCTATGCAATTTGGGATGAACATCCTTTGAATGGTGTGGGAGTTGAATGGATATCCAGAGGAAAAATTGCAGACTGCAGTAACCAGAAGCACTACTCTGGTGACCCTGAGAACCCTGAGATAAACCTCCAAGGGCTTCAACAACCTTCTAAAAGGATGCAAATGACCAGCTATCTGAAAGAAATATAAATCCTTTCATTCCCTACAGTCAGAGCTAAAGAAACTTCTTGGATCAGAAGTGAAATGTCTTCAAAAAAAAACCACAAGAAAGACCAGTTGCCTCCTGAAAAAGCACCTTTGGGATTGCCAATAGTCCTCTGAAGTGAGTAAGCATGCTTCTGTCAAAAAAATGTGTGACACCTGACTTGGTGTAATGTTTGTAGTGTATTAGGATTTGGGAGATATATCTCCAAGTTCACGTTGAGCCATGAAACTCACTAAATGTCTTTGGATCAATTATTTTTTCTCAGCCTGATTTATCATTCAGGAATGTTGTGTTAATAAAATTAAAGGAGAGTATAATGAGTTTGAATTCCTAGACAAAATATCAGGTGATAGATGGATGGATGGACAGGCAAAATCTGATTTATTTGAAACATTATAAAACTGGCATTTCAAAAAGTTACTAATGCTTTATGTTAACATTGTAATGCTACAGTACTGTATTACATCATTTTTTAAATTTATCTCCTTTGCCTTAAAACTCATGATATTTGTATAGTGCTCAAATGACATTTTCAAGAACTATAGCCTGCCAATTTTCAAATGGAAATGCACAGGAGATGTTGTACAAAGATAATTCCTACAGTTCTGAGGTAGTTAAGAACAGAAAAAGAAGAAGAAAAGATGTAGACAGTTTTCATTGGAAGAGGCACATTTTTCAAGTAGTACTACTGACTTCTTTCTTGCCACGAGAATTCAGATGGGTAATTGAGATTCCAAAACCAGGAAAGGAAGTTGCTAGAAAAGCAGAAAAGGACTGAATAGAGAAACATCTGGAGAAGGCAAACAACCAGGAATAATTTAACAGAGTTGTCAAATCAAAATTTAAATGATTATTCTCTCATAAGCCAAGGGGTACCTTTATTAATAACGTTAATAATACTAATCAGGAAAGTGATGTTGCAAATAACAGTGTAGAATATCAGCACAATGATATGGCATAAAATGGCCATTATTCAATATTTTATCTCAGCATACATAGTATCAAATTCTATTTGATGGAGGGAATTTTATGGATGCCTAGCTTCAATGGATATGAAGCAATCAATTACCCACCAATCAACCTATTTCCCCATCTTTTTTTTTAAAGGAGCACAACTATTTCCAAAGTCCAAAACCTTCCAATTAGAATGCTTAAAAATTTGCAAGATTTTTTTCTTCTTATAGGGAGTAAATGAAAAATCCAACAGTTCCCCAGGTCAGAGGAGAAGCTCTTTGAGATAATATTCTTGACCAGAAGGAGTTATTGCTATTCTCCTCCACAAGGTTAAATGGCAGAGAGTAGAAATCAACAATAATTAAGCTGGAATATTTTTTTAGCAAAAGAAGAAGGAAAAAAAACTTATAAGAGTCTGCAAATGATGTTACAGAAAGCAGTCTTCTCAAGTCTTAAGAATTTAAAATTCACACTGATGGCAGTTTTGAGTATTACACAGTAATTTGAAAAGTTGTGAAATGCTTAAAATGCTTTAACTTTTTTTACCATTACAGTGCTTACTTCCATTGAATCACTCTGCCAGTTACTTTACTCATTTTCTTTTCTGATCTGAAAAACAATCTGCATTGGGTCTTTCCTTTAGATTTGACTAAAACATGGGAAACCAGGAAATGTAGCAGACTGCTGAAAAAAAACCTGCTTGTTTTTCTTCTCCACTGAATCTGACTATCAAATAGGTAAAGTTTTGCAACTGAATAATGAAAATGAAAATCTGTCTTCTATCAATTAAAAAAAATGTAACCAATTTTCTGCCTGAAATAATGCCTGAAATAATGCCTGAAAACAATCACCCCAGCCAGAAATATCAATTCAAAAACCTGTCTGCTTGAACTTACTTGTTGACATATCCCAAGACAAGACACAATAATCAGTTGCATTTAAATGAAAAGGAATTGAGGGTTAATGACATTGAATGGGTATATAATTAAGTTGTGCTTTGGCCTGTCATTTTGATTATCCACTTCAACCTCTATTTCAGGAAAATAATAGTAGACACTGATAAAGAGCAAATATAGAAAGTTGTAGAACTAACCAACACTATTATTAATAAGAAATGGACAGACCTTTTGGGACTGTCCATTATAATGTTTACTCTCTGATAGTCAAAATAACTTTTAGAATAAATATGGACTAGATCAGGGGTCCTCAAACTATGGCCCATGGGCTGGATATGGCCTGCCAAAGCCATTAATCCAGCCTAGATTGGACCCCAAAGCTGCCCTATTCATATCATCCCACTTACCTGCCGGCCCCCACCTACCTTTTGGAGGCCAAGGAGGCCAAAAACTGGATTTGCAATGGCCTTGGGAGGCCAAAAACAAGCCTGTTTTTGGGTGGCAGAGTGATACTGGAGGCCAAGGAGGTCAAAAATGGGATACACTGAGGCCTCAGGAGGCCAAAATGGGCCCCTTTTTTGGCCTCCCCAACCTCCAGAGAGAGTGTGAGAGGGAGGGAGAAAAAGAAACACACACATGCACACACACAGAGAGAGAGAGAGAGAGAGAGAGAGAGAGAGGTCTCACACTACCACCACCCAAGACAGCCACATCCCTTCACTAACCTGCTTTCCACCCCCAGGAACATAACAAATTAAAGTTTAATTTGTGTATATTGTTTAATGAATTGCTAAATTGGCCAAACCCATCCAGTCACATGACCTAGTCTTGCCCATCCAGACGGTCTGGCCCCCAAACAGTCTGACTCTGAGGGACTGTGAATTGGCCCCCTGTTTAAAAAGGTTGAGGACCCCTGAACTAGAGAGACAATTTGGCCACTACAAGATAAAAAACAAAAACTTCTGTAATGGTACTTTGAGGAGAAGCTAGATTTTGGTTAGATTCTGGTTAGATTCTGGTTAGATTTTCATTAAGTATTTCTGCATCTAGGCATCACTTCTGAGGGAAGATAAGTGTTCCATGCTTCTCAGCATATAGTCATGTTGTCCACACATGAACATGGAAGTGTCTGGACAGCATTGGCTCCCTTGGCTGAGAAACAGAGATGGAGCACAGTCCCCTCAAGTCTGACATGACTGGACAGGAGAAACCTTTATCTTTTTTTCTGAATGTATTTCTCCTTCTCCTCCTCCTTTTCCTCCTCCTCTTCCTCTCAAATTCCCAAGCATATCATTTCACAATTATTAATTGTATGTTTCTAATATCATAAAAGTAGAGCTTCCGACTATTGGTAATATATACTGTGAGAGCACAGAAAATCAGGCAGACCATAATACAGTGACGCTATCCGGAGACCAAAACAGAATACAGATTATTACATTTGGAAAGGGAAAAAAAATCCAAATTTGATTGATTCTGCATGCAAAGATGACAGTTTGAAAGTTTCCTCTCTTATAAATAGATTTCAGTGAAGGAATTTAAATACAGCCAGACTTGATTCATCACACAACATGACATTTATATTTATAGTCTAAGATTCCATACTGGATTAATTTTGTGAGATAGGGCAATTTAAAACAATATAAAATAATTGTATTGAAGAACAATTGGAGGCAATGCTACAGATGTCCCTTCGCTAAACAAACAAACACAAATATAAACATTTTTTTAAATTCATTATTCTCATAAAAACAAATCAAACAAACTGTCACCCATCCAAACTTATGAGTAACCAATAGAGATGAATTAATTAATCTATATCTGGTTCATTTCAGTTTCACATGCATTCAGTCATAAAACTCTCAGAAGTCAAACCCACTCTATCATTTTTCTGCATTCATCTGCTCATCCATAATAAATCAATTTCCTTAAAATGTATAAACACAATTATTTAAATCTTTGTATATAACATACTTAACACATTTTTGTATGCAATTTTCCTTAACATATTTATTTTTTATTCAACCTTGAATTAAAGAATGACTAACAAAAGTGACATTAGAAGGTAACACTAATCTCCATATTGGTCTGGAGACAGGGTCATCTTAACAGCATTATGGGCCCCGGGCAAAGCTATTGGGGCCCTACGACAACTACTCACAGGAATAAAAATGTAAATGGTTGATAAAATTAAACATATATTTGCATGTTAGTATTAATAAAAAATGCAGCAAAATGTAATAAATATGTTGCTGTATTTATATTATATGACGTGCATTGAAGAGTTAACATACACAGTTTAGTATGGGCCCCTTATTCTCGTGGGGCCCATGGGCAAGTATCCATCAGGCCTATTCATTAAGACAGCCCTATCTTGAGATATTAACCATATAATAATTTTACTGATTCCTGTTTCTTTGCCCTACTCAAAGCAAGTATTAGGACCGTAGTTCATAATGGGCGATCAATTAATCTTTCCAAACTGGGCTAAGTTGATTTGGGATTTGGAAAATCAGATGAATTGCCCAAACACATTCTTTTCAGGTACATAAGTAGAATATCATGACACTCAAGATGCACTTTTGGAACCAGAAAAGCTTTATTGCTGTATATCTGAATTAGGTATATGTAAAAGGAGAAGCATTGCCTCGTGAAGTATCAAGGTGAGACCCATCTCTCAGTGCCAGTGGCCTTTCCTTCCAGATATGTATTGTGCATGTGTTAATGCAGAGTCCACTTTCTGTAGACAAAGCAATTTGCTTGTTCCACTTCTAAAGAAGGGGGTGGGGTTGAACAACTGCTTCATCATTTTGCTTCATAGGTGAAACTCTCCAACTTCCTAATATAGATACGTTCACATCAACTTGAGATGAAACACACTGGAACCAGAAAGATGTGCACTACTATTATCCATAGTCACTTTCTAGCAATTTTGCTTCCATTTGTGTGTGTCTCTGTGTATTGTTTTTAATTGTTATCCACCCACATGAGATGAAAAGTCATGTAAACCTCTAAACAAATAACTAAATAAATAACTTTCAGCTCAATAAGGTACACAAATGAATCTGGTATATTTCTGTCTCGTTCTCAGATTTTTTTTTCCCCCGGGGACTGTTGTTGAGCTTACTTTATTGTCCCCCAAACACTACAGACAATGTTTTTTTACTTACTTCCATTGAATCACTTTGCCATCTACTTTACTGGTCCTCTTTTCTGATCTGAAAGAACAAGTCTTCCACATTGAGTCTTCTCCAGGGGTGGGCTTCAAAAATTTTAGCAAAAGGTTCTCTGGTCTGTTGCTGGATTGGTGTGGCCATGGCAGATGTGGCCTAGTCAGTCTCCTGCACCACAGTGTGTGTGAGGGGGTATTTTTGCCCTCCCCAGGCTCCAAAGGCTTTTCTTGAGCTTCCAGGAGCCTCCAGGAGGGCGAAAATAGCCTCCTGGGGCTCCAGAGGCTCTCTGGAAGCTGGAAACAGTCCCATTTCTGGCCTTCCCAAACTTCTGGGAGGCCTGTTTTTCACTCTCCCTGAGCCTCCGCATGCGCCCTGCACTTACCTGCATCCAAAATGGGCCGTGTGGGGACTCCTAGGCGGGTTGGGCAGGGCGGGGTGAGGCCAGCCAGGAGTGGGATTTGGGGATTCTCTGAAATGCATGGAATCTTAGCTAAGTGCTCTCCCAACCCCCTGCAAACCCCAGCAATCCACCCCCGGTCTTCTCTTTAGATTTGAATAAAACATGGGAAACTGAGAGAGGTGGCATGCTTTTGAAAGGAAAGAAAATATGCTTGTATAATACAACCAAATCCCAAACAAGGGACACCTTCACAATCCTTTAATCACCTCATAATTAGGTTAAGTCGCAGGATCCTATGCTTTGCTTATTGTGACCTCACCAGTTTTTCTTCCTTGAAAATTATTATTTCCCCATCAAAGTAAATGAACATAATTTGGTGGGTGGGTGATTGAGCATTGGAAGGCACAAAAATGATTAATTCAACACTGCTGTATTGTGGTGTTGTCTCTGTGTGAAGAAAGGATTATTTCATGAACATGCTTTAACAAGGGATATCACAAGTCTGTTATAGCTACTATTTGTAACAATATTATTTTTATAAAGCAAATGATCAGCTACTGCTGTTGAAGCTACATGAACAATTACGTTCCTGTGAATACTCATGCCAGAGCAAAGGGAACAAATTTGAATATATGTTTACACTTTGCATTTCAGATTGGCTCAAGGCAAGGAATCCAAGTTTTCACTTGGGTAATTTAAGGTTTTCAACAGCAGTAGTTGAACACCAAAGAACAGGAAGACATTTCCTTGCTTGGATTGATTTTTCTCAAAATCCGCTCCAATTTAAAAGAGCTAAAAATTCAATTATGGTTTCAAATTATTTATTTATTTATTTATTTATTTATTTATTTATTTATTTATTTATTTATTTATTTATTTATTGGTCAATTTGCTTACAAGATAATAGGTATTAAGTATATATATAGTTATGAATGACATGAATGGGTACATATGAGAAAAATAAAAGAAACAATTAGGACAGGGATGGTGGCACATTGCGTATGCACTTATGCACGCCCCCTACAGACCTCTTAGAAAGGTGAGGTCAATAGTAGACAGCCTAGGTTAAAAGTTTTTGGGGTTTGGGGAAGAAACTACAGGAGTCAGTAGAGTATTCCAGACATTGACTACTCTGTTGCTGAAGTCCTATTTCCGCAAATTGTGTTGCTCTTGTGTTGATTATGGTTGAAGCTGAAGGGATTCATTGACAGGTAGACATTGCATGTATGATTCATACCATACTAAGATCAGACCGAAGGACGGTGTAATTCAAGGTTTTCTAGTCTAGAATTTCAAGTCTGGTGCATAAGGTATTCTACAGTGAGTAGAAGAATGGGGAACTCTTCGTTGTGAATATTTCTGACTTTTCTCAACTGTGCTAATATCAGATTTGTAAATGTGGGTTCTAGACTGATGAGCCTTATGCGAGTATTGTCGAGCAATGTTTGTATGCTCTAGTTAGTTAGTGTGATATTACCAGAGTAAAAGCTACATAAGGATTGCATTTAACACTCTAATGCCTTTTTGGTATATAGTTACAGTGGGCTCTAGACTTAGGTTCATTTGAGTAGGAGTATTCCAAGGTCCTTCACAGACCTTGACCATCAACAATATCTTGACTATTCTAGCTTGTATTTTATTTTCTGATTTTTTTGCCAGTATGTAAGACAGAGCATTTATTTGTGAGATTTGAAGTTGCCATTTGTTTGACCATTCTGATACATAGTCAAGATCTTTTTTTGCAGGAGCAGTATTGTATGTGCGTATTGAACAGCTTTACATCATCAGCAAAAAGAACACAGTTGCTCTTATATGATCACAAGAGGTCTTTATGTAGAGTATGAAAGGTTGGTGTCCTAGAACACTGCCTGGGGGACACCACTAGGTTGACAATACAGAATTTGATAGGACACTCAATTTTGACCATTTTGTTGTCTGTTGACAGGAATGCTGCTATCCAGTTTTATGCAGGTGTCCAAGATTGACATAAGATTTAGGTTTTAGGAAATAGTTTGTTGTGGTCCACTGAACCAAAGCTTTACAGAAGTGTATGTAATGCATCTATTGTTTTGCCTGATCGAAATGTGTAGTCCATAGAGTTTTTGCATGTAAGGAGTTGCAGGATTTACAGGATAGTTTTTTCCAAACCAAATTGTTTATTGGAGAGTAGGTTGCTTTTATCTAAATGGAGGAAATGGATTATGTTAATAATTGATTCCGATGACTTTACAGGTGACGCAGTTAATAAGGAGATGGGTCTGTAAATTTCAACTAGGCTGGGGTCTCCCTTTGTTTGAAATGGGGATAATCATGGCTTGTGTCCATAGGTTAGGCAAGGGCTGTCCATGCGAAAGATTTTTCAAAGATTATGGCTGTAGAGTTTCAGCATCTTGGCAGTTGATAGCTTTTTTAAGAAGTAGGCACATGATTCCATCCGGTCCAATAGATAGAGATGGATTTTAGATTTGCGATTAAGTGTTTTTTCAACATTGTCGCTGTACAATTGATATGTCATTAGATCATTGTAGTTGTGTTCTGTGGTGAGCTTAGAAATACTGGGCATGATCCATTGCTAGTTACAAATACTGAGCCAAAGAATGTGTTAAAGAGGTTGGCGTTGAATAGTGTCATTGTTGCAGTCTTTACCATTAGGATCCTTATCAGGGTTTGGGATGGACCTTGAGTCTTTTAGTTTGTTATTTACAAAATTGTAAAAAAAGAAATGGGTGGAAATTGGTGCATAGAAGGTTTTCCTTTTTGCTTCATAATGATAATTGCGTTCATTCATTCTTTTCTGTTTGAATAAATTTTTGTATTGGCTTTTGATTTTGAAATTGGAACGTGACCAGATTAATTTTTCCACCGGTGATTCTCCTTTTGGATTGAAGTTTCCTTTTGTTATGGTAATCTTGTTGTTTTTTTTGTTGTTGTTATGTTTTGGAGTTGTTGTTGGTAACATTATAGTTTGATGTCTCTTTTGACTTCAATATGTTGTAATGATCTTCAAAATATGTTTGATTTTTAAAACAAAATATATTGTAATGGTCTTCAACAGTATTGCATCCAGTGAATAGAGATTGCCATTCAAAGGATGAGAGATTGTGTCTTGTCTATAAAGATCAATAGTTGCCTTTTTTGAAGTTAAATTGGGGATTATGTCATTTGATGGATGTTGTGTGGAGCGTACGTTGAGACAAAAGACCAATCATATTGTGGTTCGGCACTGCTGGAAAAGTTTGTTTGGTATTCCATAAATTAAAATTCAAAACTATTGCAGCAAGATGAGATTGAGGCAGTTGTTTCAGTCTAGTGTTGTTGGTTACCAGGTTGTTCCAGTCCCAGATTTAAAAAGGCTTGTAGAGGTTGCATGTTATGGCGTCAATTGTACATTCATTTAGGTCCCAATGCAATATGAGGTTAGATTGAAGTCACCAAGAAAGATTTAAAAAGTGTGTGGGCCAGGATGCTGCTCATGTTAAGGAGTGTATCTAGCTTGTTAACATGGTTTGATGTCATAATCAGGACTCTGTAACATAATAGAATCAAATTGATATTTAAGGATAGTTCACAGAGGATGGTCTCAGGGAAGAGCAAGCTCCTGGGTAACTTTGGATGTTTTTTAGATTGTAGGACTTTTTATACGAAGATAGCAACACTACCTCTCTACAAATTTCAGTCTGATCGGTAGCATGATAGTCTCTCTACTGTGATAATGGTAGTCAGGGAGGATGCATTGAGCCATGCTTCACAGACAATATGATGTCAAATTTAGCCATATTTAGTAAGAGAGAAATTTCAGGTATTTTATTTGCAAGCTTCTTGCATTGAAGGCCAGCAGTAGTGGAATTGATGGTAGTTAGGGGTGTGCATGCCTAGTCTTGGGTGATGGTGGATTGTTGAGGTTAGGGTTTGTGGTTGAAGGTTAAAGCTTGATTGCAAGGTTGTGTGATTTACTTTTGATACAGTCAGCTGGTTTAGCAGCGAACGGCACGTCTGCTATTGTTAGGTCAGGGCGACAACGGAGGTTCTTTGGGTTGGTTGTTGGTTTGGTTGAGTGAATTTATAGTGCAAATGAATTTATGTATTAACTTGATTCATTTTGCAAATGGATCCCTGCATAGCGTGGGGCCACAGAGCCATTCTCGGGTTTTGAGCTCTCAGCCAATGCTTGATAATCACTGATGGTGTTTCAGACGTTGTGATGTCAATAATTATCATTGATTGTCCTCTAGACCAATAAAGATGGTGTTTGGAATTTCCGTGTCATGCTCAACATCTTCTCTGATGAGGATTGGTATTATCCGTTATTTGTTCTGGCTTATATTTTTTTTGTGGATTGGGTTGTGGATTGGGTTGTGGTTGTTGGGTAGAGAATGTGGTTTGTTAGCTATTGGATGTTCAGGATTTTGCATTGTGTCTTTTTTCAAGGTTGGATAATCTTTCTTTTAAGGTGTCCAGGCGATTGCTACTAGGGTGTCAAGGGATATTATTCATGTAGTCAATGGTATTCAACTCTTTCCAGCAGATCCAGTTTGGTCTGCATGATTTGCAGAGATGTTGGAAACTCATTGGATGCAGTCTCGGAATTGAAGCATTTGCTCAGGTAAATCCCAAGCAGTCATGATGGAGTGTATTTTGTTACAGGAGAACTTTGATGGGATTTTCATTATCCTTCAGAGTTTTGTAGCATTTTAAGGTATGTGCAGGAAGTCTTGTGGTTCATTGGTGCGGATTACTTTCCTTTTAGGTTGTGTTTGGCATGGGATTTTTTTCTTGGCATGGTAGTTTGTTAGATGGGACATGAATAAATTAATTAATGGAACCAATTTGGGTAATCAGTATAGCCAATATCACACCAATCAATCAATTGCAGTAATCGCTCTAGTCAAATAATTTCCTAAGCAACCAATCAGTCAAATCAATCAGCCTAATTTAATTACACTAATCACTATCAATTATATTACCACTAATCATTAATCACACGGTTCAATTAAATTCAACTAAATCATGATTTTACTAATCAATTAAAAATTACATGAATTCTTGATCTTTTAAACAACAGTAATCACACTATTTGCACTAACACTCTAATCACACTAATCAATTAAAACAATAAATCCAACTAAACCTTATTAATGAAATATTTTACAGAAACTGATTATCTATCATTGATATAGGTGATGAGGAATAGAAAAGGTGTAAGTTTTGAGGGAATGAATTAATCCATGTTTTGATTAAGTAATGAGGTAGTATGAAGTCTGCAAGGAAAGGGTTAATTGTTTTTACTAGAGCTGTGATTTACTGGGTGGGAGGAATTTTTGTCTGATTGCTGCTGCTATTAATCTTAAACAATAGCTGTAAACAAGATGTTTCAAAAGCACACTGGGATTTTTGAAAGAGAGCAAGCTCGCTTGAAATTTAAAACAGCTTTAACTACAATCAATATGTCTCTGAATAAGATGTTTCCCAATATTTTCCAAAGTTCTTCAAGTTGAGTAGCAGTAAAAAATTAGAGTCCAGAAATTTGGGTGATAACCAATCCAAACCTGTCCTTACTTTTAAAGTTATTTCTTTTGCAATATTTTTTTAAAAAAACTAAATCTGACAGTCACTCCAGGATCGTTAATCACAGCTATTTTCCTCCTTTTGAGTCCTCACTTTCCAAGGAAAATTCCACTGCAGAAATTGGAGTGATTCGTACCAAGCTAAGCACGCTTTTACAAGATCTTTCCTTCTTTTTACTTCGTTTCAAACTGCCTTCACTGGCTCAATTTAGCCAATTGATTCCTTTCCATCGGTAGTGTCTTCCCCGTGTTTAATTATTATAATGCTGTTGAAATACTCTTATTGCAGGACTATCTCTGTTCTGAGAACCACTGAATAATGCCCTGTCAGAACAGGTGGATGGTTTATAAAAAATAATAATGTTTGATGATGACCATCGGGGCAATGGGAGCAAATTGGAGGGGGAGAAACTAGTGATGTCTAGGTAGAAATTTTCTTTTGTCTGTACGGGACGGTGGGTAATTATATAAGTTTTGGCTGATTGCTACGAAAGGGATTCAGATCAAAATTAAGCCTTCTCCTGAAGTACTGAATTAAAGTATAAGCCCATGTCACACTGCCCAACGGATGCAAAAGGACACAGGGGACAGGCAAAATGTTCATCCGTTGTTACTCTGTCTCAAAAGGGGCAAAATTGGCATAACCAGAGCAGATAACACGGACGCGTGGGGACGCAGGGAGGATGCAAAGAGGATTGTGGAACGGAAGCCCAGCGGATGGAAGCGATGCCATGTCTGCTAGGCTTCCGGTGGGTGCGCAGCAAGCGGATGCGAAACGATGAAGCGGTGCAGAGCGGACGCGGAAACGGATGAAGCGGATGGCACAGCGGCTATGCACAGCGGAAGCCGAGAGCGGATGCCTGGGGTTAATTGCGCATGCGGGGGGATGATTGCGTCAGCCCCGCGGATATAATGGAAGCAGGCTCGAAGCAGGCGCCATTTCAGAGGAAAGATCTGCTGCCGGGACGGATTGGCTGCCTTTGCCTGCCCTGCCTGCATGTCTGCCTGCCAGCCTTGCTGCCAGCCTCCCTGCCAGCCTTTGTGCCAAGCCTCCTGGCAGCCTCCTTGCCAGCCTTGGTTCTGCCAGCCTCCCTGCCAGCCAGCAAACCCCACAACCCTATGCGGAAAAGCACAGCAAGCCTCAAGCCATCTGCTGCCAGCCCTTGACAAGAGGGACAGGCTATAAGCACCCCTGGCCCTCACTTGTTCTCCTGGGCTTCTTGCGCACTGGCTCGTCTTCTGGGGCTGGCGCTTCTTGCTGCCTTCTGCTTTTGAGGATCTGATGACAACACTGCAGCACCACACCTGCCATAGCAACCTACACCTTCACCCCTGAGAACGAGCGACCAGAGGATACCAGAGACTCATTTTTGTCTTATAGCTTGCTTTGTTAATAAAGTTTATTTATATCACCCACTTGCTTCATTTCTTTTTTTTGAATAAAGTCTTCCTGGAAACTTTTAGAAATGGTTTAAGCTTTACATGCTTGTGGGATGGGTTTAAGATAGCAGTGGGGTGGTGGAGCATAGCTGTGGAATGGCAGGGATCCTTTGGTATGGGTATAGCTGTGGGATAGTAATTAACCTCCAGTGCAGCATAGTGGGGACGGTATGGGTTTCCACCCTCCCAGGTGCCACACCGACGGCCCTTATTATCAATAATAATGGAATAATTATCCACACATGTCAACAAAACACAACTCCTTTCTATATAAACACCCAGTTCATTGTTAGGCCAATCACATACTCGTGGCCCAAATCTCGATCCGTTGTGATAGACAGGCTGAAGGAAGCATCCTTAAGCATCTACATCCTGTCTGCCAATCTCCACTGCTCCAGCTGGGGAGTTGCACCATTGTCTCACGGAGGTTGCGCTCTTCTTCACTGCATGTGAGGCTCTGTTGGGGGCCTGCACATCCATCCTCAGTGGATCTCGATCCAGGTTGTCACCCTTGCCTCCATTCCCCCAGGCTCCATGTCCCATTGCCTTGCTGGAGGTCCACGAAGCTGTTCTGCAGACTGTGTTGGTAGCGGCGTGCGCTGCAGATTGTGTCAGGATGCAGCAAGCTTTCCATGATCCCCTCACCGGTCTCTGGCAATGCTTGCATGGTGGTGCAGAAGTACCTGGATACCTGTGGCCAGGATGCAAAGGCATTCTCCACCACCTGCATTGCCTGGACAGCCTGTCGTTGAAGATCCTCTCTTCACGGAGAGTGAGAGTCTGAAGTGTAGGGCTTCATGAGGTAGGGTGTGAGGAAAAAGGAGTCATCCCCACGATGAAGTTAGGCACATCTTGTGTGTCGTTGGGCAGGGTTCTGGATCTGGTAAGCCCACGATGAGCGGTTGTCTTCCAGCTCCTCCTTGAGGTGACGTGGCGTTGTATTCCTGGGCAATCTGAAGATGAGCCGTTGCCTGAAGCATCGATGCTACATGAACTTGTAGTCAGCAGCGACCTGGCAAGAGTATGATGGCCTGGAAGAAGCCCTTGAGTTTGAACATAAGTGGAGCCTGAGATTGGTTGGAGATTGTAGGCCACGTGCTTTCTATGGGCCTCAACAGGTGTGTGGGTTAAGTTCCACTTCTGATTTACCACTGCTCTGCCAACTTTCTTCCATCCCTTCTGCAGTGGGGGTACTGGAGGAGCTCTCACCTTACCTATTCTATGATGCATGCGGCGCTGGTGCACCACTTCTCTGACCACAATGCTGATGGTGTGGATGGGCACATGTCCAGCCGTACTGCCATGCTCCTGTTGGAGGGTCCCTGAGGCCACGTGGCGTAGACGTGGGGATGACACCTTGAGCCCAGTTCATGGGTAGGGCCGGAAGTTGGTGTTTTCTTGGTCAACCTGGGTGTAGCGCTGAACCAACTTCATCAACATGGCTGGAGGCTATCCTCATGAAATGATTCTGGAATGCCAGCCTGAGTGTCTTCGTTTTCCTGAAGCCTCCACCATCAGCCTTGTTTGTTATAAGTCTGTCCTCTGCTCTTCCGCGGTCAATACCAATTCTCTCGGATCCAGACTCTTTTTGGTGCCTCACAGATGCCTGCAGATGTCTTTGCACTGGTGTGGCAAGAACATGCTATTGAGTGTGCTGCCCAAAGACTTTGTTACAAATCCACAGTGGACAGTGACTGGATGTCTGTGGAAAGAGCAAGAGGCAGTTATGAAAGGCTGCAGAGGTCTGCACCGCTTGGGCGGCTTTTCTGAAGTGAGATTGCAGCAGAACTTGCTCTGCTTTTATAGGCAGTATAGGTTGTCCCTTTGATCCTTAGGCCATCCTCTACGGCTCACTCTAGGCATCCTGAGACTCCTTAATATCCCGAGAGAGTCCCCTCTGCGAAAAACGTTTTTTTCCATTTTAAACGCTTTTTTCCGTCTGCTTCTGCAGTCGCCCTAGGGGTCATCCGTTCTGTGCTCCCGTTGCGCAGTTCCTGCTTTCCGTCTCTTCCTCCCTGCATGTACTCTATACACTATATGTCCTAACTCTCTGATCGGACCGCGGGGCATGCGACAGCTGCCCAACGGTCATGCCACCAGTCGGATGCCTACGCGGATATAGCGGATGCAGAACGGATGGCAGAACGGAATTCGTAGCGAGTGCGGATGCCAGAACGAGATTCGTAGCGGTTAGTGAGCAGAACGGTATGAACTGGATCACATTCTTCGCGCAAAAGTTTTCGACAGCCAAAACTTTTGGATGCGGATGAAACGTCAATAAACGGATGCTGGCAATCTGGATAGAGATGGAAGCAAGCAAAACGGAGGCAGTGAGTACATCGCGTTTTCGAATGGATGGCAAGGTTTTTTGTCCATTTTACATCCTCTTTGCCTCCGTTGGTTCAGTGTGACATGGGCTTTACTTGGCAGCAGAATCAAACTGGCACTAACAGGAGAATATACATACCTGCAGTCAGATATACTTCTGAAAAGAGAAACCCAAAAGTAACTCTCTCTGGCTTCATTGAGCAGAATGAAGAAATGGGACAACTTCCACCTGAGATTTGCCTATTGAGTTAAAAAGAAAAGTTTACATTTTGGGGAAGAAAAACTGCTCTCATTTGATTTTAGCAATCTGGAAACAACTTGACTCTTACTGCCTTTGGTGTCACAGTGGTTAGAATGCAGTATTGCAGGCTAATTCAGCTCTCTGCCAGGAGTTCGATTCTGACCACCTCCAGATTGACTCAGCTTTCCAACCTTTTGAAATCGGTAAAATGAAGGCCCAGATTATTGGGTGCAATAGGCTGACTCTGTAAACCACTTAGAAAGGGCTGTAAAGCACTGTGATGTGGTATACAAGGCTAAGTGATAATGCTATCTAGTAGACATCTTTGCAAAATATGTGCACACACACACACACACACACACACACACACAAATGCAAACCTTGAAGGAAATATCAAACCCTATCAAAAGATCCTATTCCTGTTTCATGATCATTGTTATGGACATCTATATTAATTTGGGGAATGTTCCAAACTGCCTGGTTCTAGATTTTCTTGCCAATCAATGAAGAAGTTGTAGGAATTTTGCAAATGACACAAAGAAAACGTACTGCATCACTATTCAGCTCAAAAGGTTTGTATTATTATTAACCAAAATTTAAATCTATTGGCCGCCTAACTCTGGAGAAGTACTGGGCAGTACACAAAACTGAAAAAATTGTTAGCATTAAATCAAATGGACAACCCAGACTACAATAATTGAATAGACAACAAAATCAATAAAACAAATAGGGACCATTGAACAAATAAGAAACATTAACCTCAGGCCCAAGACCTGGAACTCTAGGAGAGAGGGCTCTGTCTCTAAATAATTTAAATTATTATATATTCAGTTTATTAATTCTTTTGCTCTTTTATTTTGACAGTACATCCTCTTTCTCCTCTTATTTCAGCTGAGGCAATAATACTAAGTTGTACTGTATCAAAACTGATCCTCCAATGTTTGCAAGTTACCTTCACTTGTAAAAGTGGTATTTGATTCGCTAGTTTGTCTTTGTGGTGCTTTAGCATGGGGGAATGGCCCAATTTACTTTTTTTTTTTTAAATGGAAGAACTTGTTGATTTCCCCCACCCCCCTTTTTTCCTGTATCATATCCTTCCTTCACTGGTCTCCATGTGCTTCCTAATCAGAAAAAAAAAGCCAGAATTGTTATATTTTGATTGAATTAAGGCGTGAGAGGACAGGGAAGCTGCAGACTGCAGAAGAGATTATTGCAAATAAAGGCTAGGACAGGGGTAGTCAATCTTTTTATACCTACGGCCCACTTTCGTATCTCTGTTAAAGCTAGGTAGCACTGGCCGACGGATGCAAAACGTATGCAAAAAGGACATAGCGGAAGAGCAAAATTTCAGAGGTGGCTCCATCCATTGTTTTCCGCTCCAAAAAGTGGCCCAAATTTGCATAAACAGAACGGAAAAGAATGGAAAGGAACGGACGGGAGTAGTATGTAGCGGGGATGTGAAACGGATGTTCACAGGAAGCCTAGAGGATGGAAGCGGATGGAAGTGGATGACACATCTGAAGGGCTTCCGGGGAAGAATTGCGAAGCAGATGCATAGCGGAAGGGGTGGATGCATACTGGGTGATGCAGATGCATCACGGAAGCCTATAGGAAGCAAAGCGGATGCATAGCGGATGTATATTGGATGCAAAGCGTTCACTGCGCATGCGGGGAGTAATTGCGTCAGCTCCGTGGATATAACAGGATGCCAGCTCGCACCGGGCAGTCAGCATTCAGAGAAAGACATGCTTCCACAGACATCTTCGAATAACCACCATGGTTCATCAGTCAGGGAAGAAGAGAAACCTGTGCCTACTCCTGCCAGCCCTTGGCAAGAGGACAGAACCACCCATCCCACCCCCTGGCACTGCACCTCTGAAGCTGCAGGTGCTTGCTTGGTGCTTCTTCCCTGCTGCTTGGTGCTGCTGGTGTTCTCCTGCTGCTGCTTGCTGGTGGTGTGTGATAGGTGCGCTGATGCTGCGTGATCTTGGTGCTGTGCTTAACTGCTGCTGCTGCTGTGGGTGGACCAGCCCCAAGACCCTCAAGCCCTGCTGGTGAAGCCCCATGAAGCCTGCTGCTGAAGCCCTGCCAGAGGGAGGAAGAGGACAAGGAAAGGAGAAGGGAGAGAGAAACAGTACACTGTTCCGAGGAGCAGGCAGGAGGAGGGGCTGGAATGACTGAGGGAAACGAGATACCTCTGGAGAAAGGGCCAACAGACTCTATTCCAACACCAGAAGAAGCAGCAAGCTTGGGAGACAGGCAGAGAGCCTGGCTGCGGCTACACTGCAGATGTCCTCTGGGATGGTGTTGGAAGCACACGCACCAACCGTAGGCAACTACACTCAAGAAATCTGGGCAGGGCAGCTGTCAAGCTCACTGACCGGAGATGTACGTCCGTGGCCAAGTGCAGCTTCCCGAGAGTGAGATTCCACCATCAAGGAGCAGCCCCTCTGACACCCCTCGTCCCTTCAGCAGCCCAAAGACAAGCCAGTCCTCTTCCAGCAGGAGCCAGATTACCCTGTCCAGGCAGCTGTCTTCGGAGGGCCCCCACGGCAGAGGACCACCCCCGACAGCTGCACTCCCATGCCGAGAGGACTTGGACGACCCCTGTCACAATGGAGGAAGAAGCGGCAGCCACAAAAACCAAACCCCACTCACCCCACCCCCAACTACAAGGATTGTAGGCAGAGAGGCAGACTGGAGGCCAGAGCCAGAACTGTCCTGTTGGAGCATTCAGGGACAACAATCAAAACCAGGCACAGAACTTCTCTCTCAGCTGGTCCACAGCGTCCTCAGCTCGAAGCCTTCATCACCTACGTAGCCACACCCTGAGGGACCTGCCGAGGGCCCAATACACCGGTGATGAAGCAAAATGATAACAGCCTCTGCCACAACCCTCAAAGCCCAGGAAGAAGCTAAGAAACAGACTGCTCCGACCCAGCAGGTCTGCTCCTCCACCCCAGGTGATGTTCCAACCGCCTTTCACGGGCTTTCAACAAGCCCCTTCACCTTACCACAGGCTACGACTACCAGGACTTCCCACAGCAGAAACAAGCCCTTCCCAGTACCAGGCCCAGGTTCATCGCACACCACCAGATTGCCCACACCCTTGCCCAGCTGCAGACCAAGACAGCCCCACTACCAACTCCTCCTTCCTCCACCCCACAGCCAAGCCCATCAACCAGACAATCTGTCATCAGTCTTGTGGCCTGACATCCCAGGTACTGATAAGGGCCTCTCAACCTCATGGGACTGGGTCAGCTCTCTAGAGATCTTCCTGAAACACCATCCCCTGTTGTACTCTCGGGGCCCAAGCAACCCCAATTGTTTGCCTCAGGACCAGCACTTCCAAGCCACAGCCATCTTCACAGTCCCTGCCCGGTTAACAGCTGAGAGGCATGGACATGCCTCAGACGTGGACTGAGAAATAGTGCCAGAGACTGAGGTTGTTACGTGTTCACTTTATCTTGTTAAGACACTTTACTTGTCATTTTGCTTTTTTAATAAAGTCATTATAGTTTACTTAAAACAGTTACTAATAAAGGTTATCTTTGCCTAACACATTTGGTTGATTTTTTTTACTTAATAAAGGTGTTGGTTTGAAAACTTTGAAAGAAATGGTAATCTTTTGCACGCTTGTGGGTTGTGGGTAGGATAGTTGTGGGAATAGTGTAAGGATAGCTGTGGGATTAATAAACCTCCTAGGGCAAGCATAGTGGGACTGTATGGTGCCACCCTCCCCAGCTAGACCCTTTTTTATCCGATAACAATTTATTCATGATCAACACATTTCAAAATCACACAAAGCTCTTTATAATGGCCCTATTTATTGTAGGGCCACTAACATACAGTGGCACAATCTCATCAGTGTTATGAGACAGGCTCAAGGAAAGCATCCATTAATCATCTATTTTCATCCTGTCTTGCCACTCACTGCTCCAGCTGGGAGTTGCACCAGTGCATTCTCAGGAGGTTTGTGCTGCTTCTTCCTTTCACGTGTGAAGCTCTGTTGGGGCCTTTGCTTACATCCACAGTGGCTTCTATCAGGTTTCATCCTTGTCTCCATTCACCCAGGTTCCATGTCCCCATTCCTTTTGTGGACAGTCCACAAGCCTTGTCTGCAACACTGGGTAAACAGGTGCTCATGAGATTTGCAGGATGCAGCAAGCTTGTCCCAAGATGCTTCTCACAGTCTCTGGCGGATGCTGCATGATGGTGAGAAGTACCTGGAACCTGTTGGCCAGGATTGCCAAAGGCATTCTCCATCACCCGGCTTGGCCTGGACAGGCTGTAGTTGAAGATCCTCTCTTCATGGGTGAGGTATCTTGAAGTGTAGGGCTTCATTGAGGTAGTCTGAGGGAGAAAGGCGTCATCCCCCATGATGAAGTAGGGCACATTGTGTATCATTGGGTAGGGGTCTGGATCTGGGAAACCCATGATGAGGTTTCCCATCCTTGAGTCACTTGGCATTGTATTACCTGGCTTATCGGGAAGCTGACCCATGGCCTGAAGCGTCGATTATAGATGACTTGTATCAGCATTCAATCATTGGCAAAGAGGATGATGCTGAAGAAGGCCCTTGTAGTTGTATAATTGGACCCTGAGTTGGCTGGAGGCTTTGCAGGCCACGTGGTCTTCCCTTCTATGGGCTCCAACGGAGTGGTTGTGAAACGTTCCACCTCTGCATACCACTGCTTCTGCACCTTTCCTCAGGCCTTCTTCAGTGGTGACAATGGAGTAGCTCCGTCCACGTATTCTTCGATGATGGCCTGCCACCACTTCTCTGACCACTTGCTTATGGTTTGTGCTGGCACCCTCCAGGCATACTGCATGTTTCTGATTGTGGTTCCACGCAGGCAGGTTGCCAGAGTCAGTGCCACCTTCAGTCCAGGGTCCAGGTTGGGACGGAAGTTGGTGCTCAGCCTTGGTCAACCTGGGTCTCAGGTATGGCTCTACAACTTCATAAACATGGCTGGTTGCATCCTCATTGAAGTTGGAATTGCACGAGGGTCTTCATTCCAAGCTCCCACCATCAGTTTGTCATACAATCCAAACTCCCATTCTCTGTCCTGATCCATCCTCGGACCCACCACAGCTCTTGAACATCTCCTTCTTCTCCTTGTGAGAAAAGGTGAACAGTCTGAAAAGGCTTTGTTCCTGGTGTTGATGATCGCAGCTACCATAAGGATGTGTTATCGATCCAAGGTGGAGAACACATGGATGCATGTTGAAGACCAGGGACCAAGGGTGAAGAGTCTGTACACCACGGCTGCTGAGACTGATATTGAGAATCCAGGTGATTTCCTCCCCCTTTTTATAGGAAATATCGGTTATCCACTTGGTGCCCTTCCACCATATCTAGACATACTCCAGACATTCCTAAATATCTGAGATAATATTCCCATAACAAAACGTTTTGTGGTTTTAATATACGCAGATGCATCCGCTTACATCCTTTCTATTTCCATGCTTACTAATGCTGCTGTGGACGTTTCCGTGTACCTTTCATTCCTTCCCTCTTCCATTTTCAGCTGGAGCGGATGTGAGTTGCGAGGATGCCAGAGGATGCCGAGCAGGATACAGACGGACGTTTAACGAATGAAACGGACATAGAACGTTTGTTGCCCGTATATGTCGCGGATGTACATCGCACGTGTTGGAAAGTTCATATTGCTTTCAAAAAGTTTTGTGCCAGATCAAAACTTTCTTGCGTGGATTGAATTCTCAGTGGACGGGTATGCTCGACGGATAAAGCGTATAAACACGTATTGCAATGAGTACACCAACGGATGCATCGCGTTTCCAACAGATGGCAAGCTTTTTTGTCCGTTTTACATCCTCTTTGCATCCATTGGTGCAGTGGGACATGGGCTTTAGTAGTAAAATTTTCTCTAACTGCCCACTGGTTCCACAGATATGGTGATTTACAAAGTAGGGGACAAAACCCCTACTGCCCACCATGAAAGCTGGAACACCCACTAGTGGGTGGTAGGGAGCAGGTTGACTACCACTGGACTAGGACATCCCCACTCACAACAAAATGAAGTCCCACATCCATACATGACAAGGGTGGGTGGATGTTTTGCTATTTCTTTTTGGCTGTGATGATGATCTGACCCATAGCAAAATGTAATTCTAAATCTCCTTTCCTTAACCAGCCCTTTCCAGGCACTATCTGGAGATGAGAATGGCAGATTCATATTTTTGTTTGGATGCTTTAAAAAAAAACTATATGTCATTTCCTTCTGTTACAGTGGTGTATTTCTTATTCCCTACACGTTAACACTTACTAGTGTTAATAGAAAACATGCCTGAGATCTGAAAGGGCACCTGCTCTCTTCTTTAGCATCAGCTCAGTTAATGACATTCATATTTGATAAGGAAAACTGAAGCCAAGAGTGAAAAGAAAAGCTAAATTAGATTTTGCTAGTGCTGTTATAACTTTGGAAAGCTTAGATAAGGAGGAGGAGGGGGGAGGAGGAGGAGGAGGAGGAGGAAGAGGAAGAGGAGGAGGAACTGAATCTCTCCCTGTAACATGGTACAATTTATTTTCTTTCCATTTTCTTCCTCCCACTCCTGCAGTAGACTCCATAGTGGTTTATAAGAGAACAATAAAAGTCTTAAATACCACCTCCACAACAAAACAGGTGCTGCTTAAAAACAGTAAGTATTGAAAGCAAGTACTATTCATTTTAAAAAGCAAAACAAAAAAAAGGCATTCCAAAAGGCTGTCTGGTCTTGGTGTCAATTGTTCTATAAATACCTTGGTGAATGGACATGGCTTCAACTGTTTTCTGACAGAAGATGGGGCAAAACTGAATATGTGTCAGAATTCTATTACTGGGGTTCTGAAAATGGCTTATTCCTCACTATTCCTCACTGAGAAGCAAATTCACAGGCAATTCGATACCTTCAGGACTGGAGCTATCTGACCTCCTTTGGTTGTCACATCCATCAGTCAGGAAGTCATGGTCTATTTCAGGGCAATTTTCAAGGTTAGCACCAAGTGGAGCTATTGCAGTAATTCAGTTGAGAGCTTATTAAGTGATGAATCACTAATGCTAAGCTACTTAATCCAAGAAGGCTCATAACTGGCACAGTTAAAAACTAGACACAGGCTCTCCATATCACTAAAGTTACCTCTGCTTCTAATGATGGTGAAATCAAAGAAAACCCCCTAACTATGCACTTCTCCAGCCTATCCATAATGTATTTCTTGTCTGGATTCAACTTGTGGGCCCCAATCCAAGTAATTTTTGAAGAACTGATCAACCTCCTTTAGTTCAAACAAAAAGAAAACCTGACATCAATACAGAATTAAGCATTAGAGTTGATACATTTCTCCAGTTTCACAAACTGAACTGTTCTGATGGTAATCAGTATATGATCAGTATTGTGATGACCTGGGGTGTGGCACAATGATAACACAGTAGTGGTGGGTTTCAACTTTTTTTACTATCGGTTCTGTGAGTCTGGCCTGGTGGTTATGTGACTGGGTGGGCATGGCTATGTGGGGTTTTTTTTCCTGCAGCACACCCCTCCACACCTCATTTTTTGCCTACTGGGCCTCAGGGAAGCCTCCCTGGGTGCTGAAAAAAGAAGCATTTTGAAGGTAAGTACAACAGCGAGGGGGGGGGGAATCAGCTGTGCTGTGCAATTTAGATTTCCTGCTTTCTAGCTAATCTAAATCATGTGGCACAGCTGATCGCTGGAAAAACCAGTTCAGCCAAACCAGTAGAATTTTTTTACTACCAGTTCAGCTGAACTGGTAGCATTTTTTTTACTACCTGTTTGGTCGAACCAGTAGCATTTTTTTTACTACTGGTTCGGCTGAACTGGTAGAATTTTTTACTATTGGTTCAGCTGAACCTGGCCGAACCGGTAGAATACCACTACTGCAATAACAGTGTAAAAAGCTTAAAAAAACCCTTCCCCTTTAAGAAGTCAAGCCCCAGCAAAATACCAGCAAAGGAAAAAAAAACCTCCAGAGCTCAGGCAACAGTACGTCTGGGAGTACAGCCAAGAAACTTTAGCTGTTATAAGGGTTAACTGAGAGGCAGTTTCAGTAAGCAGGGCAATAAAGATTAGGCTAGAAACAAGACCAGAATGTTTCCTTCTTGCTTTCCTTACAGGATTAGCCCTGTAAAGTGGAAAAAAACAAAACAACAGTTATTTGAACTGCTTAGAAAGTTAACAACCAGTTCTCATGAATAGCTATGAACCTGTTGAATCCCACCACTGCAAGCATAGTCAGATAACCAGTAGGAGTGCCTTTATTAGCTCCAACTTTGACCCCCAATGTCCTGGTTACCTTCTGGGCTGGAGAAAAACTCTCCCAGGAACAGCCTTTGGCTGCAGAGAATTAAGTCCAAAATGTGGTCAACAACAACTGTAACTATAAATCCAATCAAGGCAAGATGAGGTAATTAGTCTGACAGAGCAAGAGAAGGAATTCCAGATGTGAAGGAATGTCAATAATTCAACACAGTTGGGAGGATGCCAGGAATGCAGATAACTAAAGTCAACACAAGATAAGCTCACATTTGTTCCCAGCAGACATTGCATTCAGCTTGCATCTCTTTTTAACTCTCATTCCCAGGTGTGGCTAATGAAGGGAATCAGGGCCCTTCCCTCCCTCATAAGCCACACAACCCACATTGCTCTCTTCTCTGTTCCTCCCTGCATGCCCTAGGATGAAGAGGGGGTGGGCCTGAGCCTTCCTTGCAACACTCCCATTCCCTGTCAGCTGTTCATCTTCCTCCTTGGATTCAGACTCCAACAGGAGTATGACAAGTATAGTCAATGACTGTGGAGAGATCCAGGAGAATCACAACAGCAACACTCCTCTTTTCAAAACTTACCTAGCAGATGTTAATGATCAGAACATTGAAGATTGTTTTTATGCTTTATGTAGGTCCATATTTGGGTCTGATCCAGATCATAAGCAATATGATTGGCTTCTTCCAACTAGCAATAGTGCTTTACAGCCCTCTCGAAGTGGTTTACAGACTCAGTATTTTTCCCTCANCTACCTCAGAAGGATGGAAGGCTGAGTCAACCTTTAACCTGGTGGGATTTGAACAGCCAAATTGCAGTCAGCAGTCAGTCAGCAGAAGTAGCCTGCAGTACTGCACTCTAACCACTGCACCACCGTGGCTCTACCAACTAGAGTACAAAATACCTATAGCTGGTCACCACCACTTCCAGCATCTTGCTCAAGAGGGCTATATTGCAACTTGGAAGTTGCTGCCCCAAAACTCAGGATCCAGGCAAGGACTGTTTTAGAGAGGCTACTGCTCTGGTCTTTTCAAGGTGATTTTGAGCTTCCTCGTGTGAATAATCCCTGTTAAACTGTCCTTATTTAGCAAGGCTCTAGAGTGCATCCTTCCATTTTCCACCAGTCAATCAGAGCTAAAAAAAAGCTTCTTGGATGAGAAATGAAAATTATTCAAAGAAAAAACAAAGAATGTTAAATTGCCTTTTGAAAAAACACCTTTGGGATAACCATGACCTGGATGACTGAGAAGATCCATAGATGTTTCACTCTAGAGTACAGGTCATTGGCCTATCCACACAAGCATCTTGTCCACATTTTCAAATCATAATTACAGAAACTGGTCCTGTTAGCTCTGATTAAATTGGCTGCCATAAATTCAAAAGGCTCTGCAAGAATTGTGGCATCTAATTCTGAGCAGATGAGAGTCATTAGATTCTGAAAATGCATCTACAAACCTAGCACAGTTGGCACTGAATATTCACCATCAAAGAATTCCTGACAGAATTAGGGATGGTGGAAAAAAAAACTGTTACACATTTATGGTATGAATTCAGCAAATAAATTGCTTGATTTAATTGTCTACTTGCAAAAGATATGGAGTTGGAAGAGAAGGAAGCATAAAAATAACCCAGTGACTTGGTGGTCTGAGAACTGTGAATTGCTGGTGTGGTTTATTTGATGTAAACTTTATACAAAATGATATTGTTTGAAGATTTGCTTGAATAATCTTTTTTTTTTAATTGGGAAATTATTAATCTGGCATGATTGTTAAATTTTGTCATCCAACGTTAAGTTACTATAAGAAGCTACATTTCCAAAGACTCCAGGTAGATGTTTTATGCATTTATTCATTTATTATACAAAACAATAACAATAGTTTCCTCAGTGAGGTACCTGGCCTGGTGGTAGAGCGCTCTTTCCCCTTTGTTCCTTGTAATTTATTTTGCTTCAATTCTGGTCATTTTACTGATGAAATAGATTAGGATCAAGGAATAAATTAATAGCAAGTGGAGAGTAGTGAGGATAGCTAACTAGGTCAATTCTTTTCAGGACAATGCTCTCCTTTTTTGAATAGAAACATATTGCAGAGAAGAATGTGAATCCTCTGAGAAATTAGTTAACTAAAACTCTTTCAGCTTCTTTTAGCATTTTCTCAGGAGTTTTGAGCAAGAAAGAAACTTCAAACATTTGGATATTATACTCATGGAACTCCAGGAACAATAATGAATATTTTGTGTCTGTTCATGCATGCAGACATATATTGTAACTGCACACATACCCATAAGCAAGTTTTAACTTTAAGAATGTTTGCCTTGCCTTGAATCAGAAAAAGATCAGATTAGGGATGAGCTATTTGTGGCCCCCTGAATTCATTTTTTAATACCCCAGAGACCCTTCCAAACATTGGCAAAAATAATGAAAATTGTGAAAACAGCAGTATAAGCTCTTAAAAGGATCCTATTTTCCAAAATGTTGAAAATCCTGTTTTATCCCCACAGGTTCTGCATTTTGTACCACTGGCTAATCGATTTTAACCTTCAGCTCCAAAAACATTAAGTAGGCAAAGGTTTCTCCTACCCGATCTTAACTTACCTCGTGGTGGGCATGGCTTGGTGGGCGTGGCAGGGGAAGGATACTGTAAAATCTCCAGTCAGAGGTGGTATTTGTCGGTTCTCTGAACTACTCAAAACCTCCGCTACCGCTTCTCCAGAACTGGTCAGAACCTGCTGAATATCACCTCTGGTGTACATGCACATTGTACATTTTTGTTTTGGGTTAAGCAGCGTCATGCAAAAGTGCAGAAAGAGATTAAAAATTTGTAAGACAAAGACGCTTAACACAATAGAACAAGAAAAGAAAATATGGCTAAAATTAGTCCATACCATTGAATGTACTTTTCTGCGTCTTCTTATTATTGCAAATATCCTTCCCCATGTCTATACACTGCCTTTTGTTTCTTAAATTCACCCCTCTTTCATGACCGCATCAACTTAATCCAACCATAATTTTCAAAGTATTTTCCTTCATTTTCTCATGTTCACTCTTTCTTCATATATTCATCTTGTGGTTCAGTCCTCATTCATTCTATCAATATGACCAAACTACCTCAATGTATTTCATTTATGTGTGTCACCCAACTGCATTTGGTCCATAGTGATTCAAAACCAGTTCTTTCTTTCTTCTTCTTTTGTTATATATACTTCTTTAAAATAATCCATTCTCACTGTGTTCATCGTTTATGTTTTTCCTGACATAACTCATGTTCCCTTCCATATAATAAAGTAGACAGAGCCAATTTTACTTCTCTTGACAAATATCGTTCACAACAGATCAGATATTACTGATATCTGTCTTAAAAATTCTCTTTCCTCATCTTCAGTAAATATTCTCCCAAGGTGTACAAATTTTCTGTTTTTGTTTTTTTTGCTATTATATATAAAACTGGCAAACATTAATTATACAGAGTAAAAACCCACCTTGTTTTTTGATACAATACTTTTAAAAGCTACTGATTATAAATTAATAAACTCCTGATTATAAATAAACATTTCCTACAAATAATTTGGTTTCTCAACCAACAACAATGTAATATCTGCATACAAATATACACAGGTCTTCATATAATATTAACCATGTATTCAAAACAAAGCATATTTTCGAAGTCACTCTTCTCCTTCAGCCTAGATTTCCATTTTTTCTCTATTCTCTTTTCACCTTCTTATCTATCCATTCATGTTATTAGCATGTTATTTTTCTACCACATTACTTTCAATCAGGATGTTGCACATTTTTTTTAACCTTTTCTGGTTATTCCATATTATCACTGTTGATGGTAATCTAATATTCTGTGATTCTACCTATGGAATCCTACTTTCAAAGAAACCCGCAACTTCAATCACATATAGTTTCTGTTCTGTATGGAAATTGGTAGGTTCCAAGTACTCCATTCTG